>OY728166.1:941028466-941209058 GCA_963277665.1 Viscum album
CGACCTCCTGTAAGCAGAGGTTCGTGTTTGGCACGAAAGTACGATGTTTTGAAGCATCTGGCCGGCATTCCGGCAAGGCTTTCCATCCTCGATGCCCTTCGCCTGTCATCTGAAATGCGTGAGGCACTTGCCGAGGCCCTAAGGAGCCCCCTCCAGTTCGAGACGGAAGTGGCAGCTGTGGAAGCCTTCCATACCGAGACGGTTGAAAACGCCGAATGTCAGGCGGTTATCTCGTTCTCCGGCGAAGATGAGGACCCCCCTATACAGGGGCACATTCGCCCACTGTATATCATTGGCCACTTCAATGGTGTGGAAGTCCGTCGATGCCTCGTTGATACGGGTTCTGGGATCAACCTAATTCCGACCCGGACGCTGCGAAAGCTGGGTATGTCCGAAGGTGATTTGACTCCCTCTGACCTCAGGATCCAGGGGTACGATAGGACAGAGCAAACCCCGGTCGGCAAGATCCGCCTGAAGACCCAGTTCAGTGGCTTAATTGCCAGCACCGAGTTCATGGTTGTTTCTCAGGACACCGCCTACAACGCATTGATGGGTAGGCTATGGCTCCATCTGCATGTAGCGGTCCCCTCATCGTATCACCAGTGCCTTAAGTACTCGCTCAACGGTCGAGTAGGTGTGCTCCAAGGAGACGCGTCCCCTTTCGCTTCTTGTGAGGCCCGCTATCTGGATGCGGGTTATTACAAAAGTAAGGACAATCAAATCCTGGTAAGCGAGGATGAGCCCGCCCCGATCACAAGTGATCCCTGGGCAAGCATGGACGATGCCTACATCCTTCTGATCCACTAGTTGGAGGCCATGACCCCCGACATGGGACAATGTTTCGTTGTTTCGGGTACGCAAGGAAAGCATGTTCTCGTGTCCAAGCGACGGCGGAAAATCACCTCGTACTCCTACATCAACCAGGCTCGGGTCATCCCGAAACCTCCTACCCCTGTACGGTACCGGGACGTCAAGCTCATGACAACGGCGGTGCGCCATACGTGTCTATTTCGCCGGGCTGGAATTAACCGACTCAGGCCGACACGTCACCACTGCTTTGATATCATCAAGCGTGGCCCCTTGGGCCGAAGGCCAGATGGGATCGGATCAAATGCATTCATTTCTATGGTCTCAACGACAAGTGAGTCTCCTGATGTGATGACCGCTGCTGCCCATGTCGGCACCAGCTTCCCCTCGGGTTTCGAGAGCCCAGAAGTATCTTCCGCCGCGGGAAGTCCCCCCACGGCTGGGGAGGAAGACTTGGAGGATGCTCCCCCAGCCTTTGAAGAAGGCGTCTCTACCACGGTTGATGAACTGGTACAGGTGAACCTTGGTAGTGAGGTAGATCCAAGACCCACATTGATCAGTGCGGCCATGTCCCTCGAGGAGCAGCATCAGTATGTAGACTTCCTCAAACAGCACTGCGATGTGTTTTCCTGGAGTAACGATGAGATGCCAGGGCTGGATCCCCAAGTGGCCGTCCACCGCCTGGGTCTCCCGGCAAAACACCGTGGGTTCAAGCAGCCTCCCAAGAAAATGCACCCTTCTCATGGTGCTATGGTTGAGGCCGAAGTTGACAAGCTTATCAAAGCCAACTTCATTAAGGAGGTCCAGTACCCCAAATGGCTCGCCAACATTGTGCCGGTCAGGAAGAAGAATGGGCAGATTAGAGTCTGCATCGACTTCCGCGATCTCAATTGCCACTGCCCAAAGGATGACTTCCCACTCCCAGTGACGGAGCTGTTGATTGACGCCACGGCCGGGTTCCAAGCCCTCTCTTTCATGGATGGGTATTCCGGGTATAACCAGATCCGGATGGCCCCTGAAGACGAGGAGTCCACTGCCTTCAGGGATCCCCAGGGTACCTTTTGCTACCGGGTAATTCCATTCGGTTTGAAAAATGCAGGTGCCACTTATCAGAGGGCCATGCATCGCATATTCAAACCGATCCTCGGGACATTGGTGGAATGCTACATGGATGACCTTGTAGTCAAATCACGCCAGCGCTAGGACCATCTCAAAGACCTTGAGAAAGTGTTCGGTTTCCTACGTTCCCGTCACCTGAAGATGAACCCGCTGAAGTGTGCCTTCGGAGTCACCTCCGTGAAGTTTCTGGGCTTCGTTGTCAGATACCGAGGTATCGAGATCGACCTGGAGAAGATCAAGGCCATTAGCCAAATGCCTCCCCCGAGCAACATTCGGGAGCTTCGAGGCCTGCAAGGCCACTTAGCCTATATACGCCGATTCATTGCGAATTTGGCCGGCAAGTGTAAGCCCTTTTCCCGGCTCATGAAGAAAGACGCTGCCTACGAATGGGATGAGGAGTGTCGGGCCGCCTTCGAGGAAATCAAGCAGTATCTGCTCCAACCTCCGGTCTTGATGCCACCCGTCTCCGGAAAGCCGCTGGTCCTTTACGTGACCGCCCTGGAGAGATCCCTCGGTGCGCTGCTCGCCCAGAAGAATAACGAGGGCACTGAGAACAGTCTCTACTATCTCAGTCGCATTCTTCTCGATACGGAGGTCAGATACTCCCCTATCGAAAAGAGCTGTCTTGCGCTCGTTTTCGCTGTGCAGAAGTTGCGGCACTACCTGCAACACCACGAGGTACAATTGATCTCTCGGGTAGATCCGCTGAAGTACATCCTGAACCGCCCCATGCTGACTGGCCGACTAGAACGGTGGGCGGTGATTCTCCAGCAGTTTGATATCAGGTTTATACCTCAGAAGGCCATTAAGGGACAGGCATTTGCATACTTTTTAGCTGCCCATCCAACCTCCGCGGATCAATCCCTGGACCTGGATTTTCCCGACGAGACGATCCTCTCAGTCGATCATGCTGCCCCATGTTGGCAAATGCATTTCGACGGCGCCTCCCAGAGCCCCACCGGTAGAAGGCTCAACGACCCCAAGCTCAACAGAGTGGGTCTGGGTATTGTTTTCATTACCCCGGCGCAAGCCGTCCTGCCGTACTCGTTCCTGTTGTCAGAAGGTTGTACGAACAACGAGGCAGAGTACCAAGCTCTCATCACCGGTCTCGAGTTGGCCCTTGAGATCCATGTTCCCCATCTACATGTGAAGGGAGATTCCGAGCTGGTGATCAAACAGGTTAATGGAGACTACGTCGTTAGGAAGCCAGAGCTTGCACCGTTGATGGAGTACACCCTCCTCCTAATGGCCCAGTTCTCTCCTCGGCCAGAGGTTACCCATGTCCCGCGGTCGCAGAACGGCCAACCGGACGCCCTGGCTGGCTTAGCCGCATCGCTCGCAGAACCCGAGCAAGATGATTTGGTCATACACGTGGCCCACCGGAGAGTCATTGCTCCCGTCATCCAAGAGGACCGTGATAGCCTGTGGGTAAGTCATCTCACCGCCGAACCCTCCATATCGGGAGTCCCGGTGTAACGCCCCGACCCCAGCTACCCGGAGTCGGTGCATTACTTCATAACATTGTCATGATCACAAAAGATCAAGTCTCGAAAGACCGATTAGTTTAGTAGCCTTGGAAACACTAGATACATTCGTAAATGTTACAATACATCATAAAGTGAAAAACTACAATAACAAAGTCTCCATAGTCCACACTCATATCCACTTCTGACTATCCCTGCAGGTCATTCATAAAATACTTCTTCACATCCTGGAAAATATTAAAACATTGAAAGGGGTGAGCTCAGATGCTCAGTAAGGATAACAATAATGCGGAAGCTTTCATAAATAAACATTAACATCTAAGGCAATGTATAACTAAAACAAACGCCTTTTAAACATGAACTTCAACATAATATGGCAAAAGTAAAATGAGATAATGCCATTTACTTCTTCACATGGATATTCTACTGGTCGAATAATCACATGCAATATCAATAACCACTTTCATAATTATGGAATGCATAATGCCAGACTATCATAACCACGTAGCCAAGGCCTCGTGCCAAGACCACAAATAAGATTTTGTCAAGGCCTCGTGCCAAGACACTAGTTTGTCTCATGAGACCTGCCGATGCATCGAGGAGCTATAGCGGGCTCCACCCGTCACTTATTAAGTCCAATGCATTCCTCATATGAATAGGTTTAAACATATCATAAACCATAACATAATTGTATCACATAAAACATGAATAAAGGAAACATAACATTTCCACATTTCAATCACAAGATATAAATACAAAACATTGATATAATAAAAATGCTTTCAAAACCATTTTCAATACCAATATAAAAGAAAGTTAAAACTTTGTATTTATTTTTCATTAAAAAAAATGATGGCTTGTAGAGGAAGCCGAATCTCAAATAATGGTCACGGCGGCGGAGAAGTCATTGTCGCCGCATAAGTACGGAAAGAAAAACATTCCCTTTTTGTCGTTTAGTAAAACGCTTCATATAAAAAAGATTCCTTTTGAATAAATGTAAAAGTCAAAGGGGTTTATACACCGTATAAAAGAAAGTTGTGTATAAAACCAAATATGCCTCAATGAAAGGAGATTGAGACGAAGTCCTTAAAAAGATCATTTTTAAAAGAAAATAGATCTATTATGTGTATTCACTATAGGTACACATGAAGAAAGTAAAAATACAAAATAGGACATAATAATATCATGACATAATTTGAAAGTAGGAGATTAACCCAAAGAATGGAAGTTGGGTTAAGAAGTTCCCTTACCTTGTGTCCGACTTGACTCAACCGTTCTTTAACCTCCTGAATAATAAACTAGAGTTAATATATACCTTATTAAGAACCATTTTAAATTTCATTATCCTTTTTATATCACTTATTACAATGTTATGAACATTATGTAATTATTTAAGTTAATAACGGTCATTTTGTCGATCTTTGGTACTTGAGTCAACAATAAACTTCTTATAATTACAAGTTGTTCATGTGGTAGAATATCAATTATATCCAGAAATATATTCATGATTTATATGTCATATATATCTTATATATCCAGTATATACATTCATTTATAATATTATGTAACATTTAGAGGTAAGAAATGAAATGCACCGTTCATGGAGACGGTAAGCCGTACGTACGCATGAACGCTACTTTCATTTCAATTTAATATTCAATGGAACAAAATCATAATGATATAAATGTATAATATAATTCCAGTATAATATAGTGTATAGTAACATTTACTCCATCCTTTATACATCCCACATATGGCATTAACGATTCAAATCACTTTGAGGGGGCGATAGTCCGCACTTCCTAAAATGAAATTATCGCGTTTTACCCATAATGGAAATCATAAAGTATGACATAAATGAGAAATACAGAAGCATAAGTAAAACATAAACATATTATATATCATATATAAAAATAGTGACATCTTAATGTCCACCTTTGAAGGTGTTATATGAGTGTTGAACAATCATCGTTTCGTGAGGCAGAAATTCGCCATCCACAGAAACCGTATGTTCTTTAACCATTAGATGTAGGTGTGTGTAAGTGTAGCTAGAATCCTTATTATAAAAACATCCTAGTATATTGAGGATACTGGTGTTGTTACAAAAGAAATGAATAAAAAGAGTTTAGGGGGTTGGAGAATAAAAACAAAACAAAAAAACATTAGAGAAGACATTACCTCAAAATCGGGTAACTCTTTTTGATTTGAGCCAAAGGCTTCCTTGGGAAGAGTTCTGCCCAAAGTGAGGCTTCTAGGAGAAAGGGAGGAATGTTGGGAGAGTATTTGGGCAGAGGTTGGCCGAGCCAAATGGCTTGAATGTGTGAATGAGGTGGTAGAGGTGGGGGCCTTTTATAAGTGGAGAGGAGGGGCACTTTTGGAAAGTAATGAAATGTTATTCAATTATACAATTCTTTTCGGTTTCTAAAGGTCCCAAACTTATATAATTCGTGTCTAAGGTGATAATGGTTCGAAATATACCCATCCAATAGTCTTTGGACAAGTTTAAGCCTTGTATTTTGCATTATCTTTTCATTTTATTAAAATCGTTAAATAATGAGGTCATCGCTGCATCATAATTATGTCATAAATATTTAAATTTATTTAATGTCTAAAAATTATAAAAAAATACTATGCTCTAGGAAATCTTTTTAGCTTTCTAATGAATATTTATAATCAAAATTTGGACTTGTGTAACACCACTTAAAAATTGTTTTAGTAAAACATTTTATGTTTGTGTCATTTTTTTACTTTAACATTAAATAAAAGGTGTTTATGTCATTTTCTAAATAAAGTGGCTCCATGGGGTCCCCAAGTTGACCCATGGGTTGTCTTGGTCGGCCATGACTCATCCAATAGGAGTAGGACAAGTTTCATGCTCATCTCATATTATAAAAACATTATTTGTACCTTAAACTACACTAATTACCTCTAATCGCGATTAAGAACTTAAAAGTTACTATTCACCAAAAAATTATTTTAATCTCATTGAACCACATTTTACTTCTTAATGACAACCATGTATGTCGGATTTTTGAAAATCAAATCACAGAAGTGGTAATATTTCATTTAAACAAAAAATCAGTTGTTTAACTACCACTTAGTGGTTTCACTATTCATCAAAAATTGAAGTTTTTCAGAACAAGGCCAAAATTTCAACCTAAGATATAATTGATATTACGAATACAAAAATGAAGTCCATTTTGAAATATAAAATTTCTATAATTTTAAAAAGTGGTTATTACTATTCATAACAGCTACTTTGATTAGTTACAGTGTGTTAGAACTCGATGTTGCGCACAATGCAAGCTATTACATTATTGAATTAGAAGCGTATCATGGAAGCTCCGGGTGTTACATTCTCCCCTCCTTCAATAAATTGCGTCCTCGCAATTTGAAATTTTTCTTTGAAAATAAAAGGTTGAAAAGAGAAAATACCTTTGTGGAAAACCCACATCGGAAATAAGGTTAATAAATATATAATATTAAAAGAAAGCAGGATAAGTACAAAGGTCACCCGATATAGCCCATTCTAAGATTCTATGAAAATATGTATATGGAAGAAAAACAAACCATCAAGGTCTGATGGAGAGTTATAGAAAACAGGATTAGGAGAAAGTTTAACCACAAGAAAATCACAAACTTGTGATTGGTTAAACGGTCATTGAATCCCCAGTTGGAAAAGTTAACCGACAACATTTTTGATTTAAGTTACCTTTTATAATGTTGAGGAATTTATTTAGGAGATTTACTAAGAACGTAAGGGAATATACATACTTGTTATGTATACTTTCATTCGTTAATAAATTTTTACCACAAACCCAACTTTTACTCCAAATGGTAACGGAACTCAAACATATTCTATTTATCCTAATTGTATAAGGTTCCAAATGTTAACACATACCATTTAGAATAGTAAAACTATTTTGTAATAACCAGGGACTTCCTGTAGGCTAGTGGTAGGAAATAAAGGCCTGTCGCACTATGATTGTGGGTTCGATTCCTGCAGCTTTGTCCGACGCGACTGGTTATGCCCCACCCTGTAGGTTATCCTTTTCCTAAAACTATAGTATTATAATATTCCAAAAATAATCTTCAGAAATTCTTTAACCGTAAACAATACTATCCATGGTTCAACTTAATCCATTCCAACCTTAATAGTTATCCAAAATACCTCCGTCCAGACTTTCTCTAAAAGGTCTCTAAATTCCAAAATCAATTGTAACATCAGATTCCCCAAACAAAGAAAAGTTTCTATTATTGTCACATACTAAAAATATGATTACCTTAATCATATTAAAACCTTACTGAAATCAACAAGTACTGCAGTACAATCCATATATATATATCACATTATTCTTATAACCAGAATATAATCCTTGAGTCCAAAAGCACCAATACATTAATTATTCCGCTTCAACTGTAGTCACAGCATAAGATTGGCCTTGATCCCTTGGCCTTTTCTGAGGTAAGTTTCCTTGACGCTTAGGACATTCATTTGCATAATGCCCCATTTCCCTACAATTGTAGCATTCAACTTTGACAGCCTCTTTCTTTCCCTTGCAATCACGAGCCTGGTGACCCTTTTCTCCACATTTACAACAAACTCCCATTCCTTTTCGGAAAGTACCAGGGTGATTCTTCCCACAATTATCACATAATGGAAAATCCTTCTTTTCCTTTTTCCCTTTATCTGTCTCTTGTTCCACCGTTCTCTTCTTCTCTTGCTTTACTTTGTCGTCATAAGACTTAGAGAATTCCTTTTCTGTCTTGATAGCACACGAGACAATATCTTCGTATGATGAGAAGGATTGTGATACTAAAGCTCGATGGAGAAATGGTTTTAACCCATCAAAGAAACGATCAATATTACTCCTTGGGTTACGTATATAATTGGCAGCATGCCTCGCTAACCTTGTAAAGTTAGCCTCATACTTTGCGACATTCTCATCCTCCTTCTGCCTCAAACTCAGAAATTGCCTTTCCATATCTGCTCGATGGTCACGAGGAAAGTATTTTTCTATGAAAAACTCTTTGAACTCCCTCCATTCCATATTTGATACGTCATCATCTTCCTTTGTGTTTTGAATCAGCGACTACCACTGATCGGCATCTCCAGTGAGGCGGTAAACTGCCATGACAACCTTCTCCCTTTTACTACTCCCCAAGGCACGGAATATTTTCTCTAAGGAATTTATCCATTGCTCAGCTAATATAGGATTTGTACTCCCATTGAATGTTGGTGGTTGTTGCCTCATGAATCGATCTAACATTGATCCTCCACGTTGCGGATCAGGGTGCTCCATACGAGTAAGGTTATTATTCATAACCTGAGTAAGTTGTCCCAGTATGGTGATTAGCTGATCGGCACCGGTTGCATCACCAGCCCCACTATAATTATCTTGAGCAGGAGAGAAATCCCTACATGGAGTGCGTGCATTGATACGGTTTCCATTTCTTCCACTAGGCGCCATTTCTAAACAATGGCATAAACTAGATCAGTTTATGAATAAAAATACATAATCCCATACTTATAAAACACTTAACATAAATTGAACTATTTATGGATATAATCCATAATCATAAAAAAGAAATGTTTTCTTTGAGGAAGTATATACTCATAACCCTTCATAGTGGTCTGTAAATAAAATGAGAATTATCCTAAGAATATCCCCCGGGAGTGTCGTAACCAAGAGTGCAGCAAGGCCCATTGTCGTGCACCAGTTCCCGTTCGAGTCAAGCTCAAAGCGGTGTTTTCGGGTTTTACCCCTAGGTACATCTGTGCCAGAGCCGCCCATACCTGCTCGTATCCAGACAGGGATGTATTTCTCGGAAAACTCATAACATCTCTATAATACCAAAATTCTAGGAAGTTCTTCTATACTAATCCTCAAAGTCTATCTTTGGGCTATGAGCTCTAATCAGAGTTTATCTAAATCTAGCTTCCAAGGTTAGTACTAAACTGCCTCTGATACCAACTGTAACGCCCCGACCCCAGCTACCCGGAGTCGGTGCATTACTTCATAACATTGGCATGATCACAAAAGATCAAGTCTCGAAAGACCGATTAGTTTAGTAGCCTTGGAAACACTAGATACATTCGTAAACGTTACAATACATCATAAAGTGAAAAACTACAATAACAAAGTCTCCATAGTCTACACTCATATCCACTTCTGACTATCCCTGCAGGTCATTCATAAAATACTTCTTCACATCCTGGAAAATATTAAAACATTGAAATGGGTGAGCTCAGATGCTCAGTAAGGATAACAATAATGCGGAAGCTTTCATAAATAAACATTAACATCTAAGGCAATGTATAACTAAAACAAACGCCTTTTAAACATGAACTTAAACATAATATGGCAAAAGTAAAATGAGATAATGCCATTTACTTCTTCACATGGATATTCTACTGGTCGAATAATCACATGCAATATCAATAACCACTTTCATAATTATGGAATGCATAATGCCAGACTATCATAACCACGTAGCCAAGGCCTCGTGCCAAGACCACAAATAAGATTTTGTCAAGGCCTCGTGCCAAGACACTAGTTTGTCTCATGAGACCTGCCGATGCATCGAGGAGCTATAGCGGGCTCCACCCGTCACTTATTAAGTCCAATGCATTCCTCATATGAATAGGTTTAAACATATCATAAACCATAACATAATTGTATCACATAAAACATGAATAAAGGAAACATAACATTTCCACATTTCAATCACAAGATATAAATACAACACATTGATATAATAAAAATTCTTTCAAAACCATTTTCAATACCAATATAAAAGAAAGTTAAAACTTTGTATTTATTTTTCATTAAAAAAAATGATGGCTTGTAGAGGAAGCCGAATCTCAAATAATGGTCACGGCGGCGGAGAAGTCATTGTCGCCGCATAAGTACGGAAAGAAAAACATTCCCTTTTTGTCGTTTAGTAAAACGCTTCGTATAAAAAAGATTCCTTTTGAATAAATGTAAAAGTCAAAGGGGTTTATACACCGTATAAAAGAAAGTTGTGTATAAAACCAAATATGCCTCAATGAAAGGAGATTGAGACGAAGTCCTTAAAAAGATCATTTTTAAAAGAAAATAGATCTATTATGTGTATTCACTATAGGTACACATGAAGAAAGTAAAAATACAAAATAGGACATAATAATATCATGACATAATTTGAAAGTAGGAGATTAACCCAAAGAATGGAAGTTGGGTTAAGAAGTTCCCTTACCTTGTGTCCGACTTGACTCAACCGTTCTTTAACCTCCTGAATAATAAACTAGAGTTAATATATACCTTATTAAGAACCATTTTAAATTTCATTATCCTTTTTATATCACTTATTACAATGTTATGAACATTATGTAATTATTTAAGTTAATAACGGTCATTTTGTCGATCTTTGGTACTTGAGTCAACAATAAACTTCTTATAATTACAAGTTGTTCATGTGGTAGAATATCAATTATATCCAGAAATATATTCATGATTTATATGTCATATATATCTTATATATCCAGTATATACATTCATTTATAATATTACGTAACATTTAGAGGTAAGAAATGAAATGCACCGTTCATGGAGACGGTAAGCCGTACGTACGCATGAACGCTACTTTCATTTCAATTTAATATTAAATGGAACAAAATCATAATGATATAAATGTATAATATAATTCCAGTATAATATAGTGTATAGTACCATTTACTCCATCCTTTATACATCCCACATATGGCATTAACGATTCAGATCACTTTGAGGGGGCGATAGTCCGCACTTCCTAAAATGAAATTATCGCGTTTTACCCATAATGGAAATCATAAAGTATGACATAAATGAGAAATACAGAAGCATAAGTAAAACATAAACATATTATATATCATATATAAAAATAGTGACATCTTAATGGCCACCTTTGAAGGTGTTATATGAGTGTTGAACAATCATCGTTTCGTGAGGCAGAAATTCGTCATCCACAGAAACCGTATGTTCTTTAACCATTAGATGTAGGTGTGTGTAAGTGTAGCTCGAATCCTTATTATAAAAACATCCTAGTATATTGAGGATACTGGTGTTGTTACAAAAGAAATGAATAAAAAGAGTTTAGGGTGTTGGAGAAGAAAAACAAAACAAAAAAACATTAGAGAAGACATTACCTCAAAATCGGGTAACTCTTTTTGATTTGAGCCAAAGGCTTCCTTGGGAAGAGTTCTGCCCAAAGTGAGGCTTCTAGGAGAAAGGGAGGAATGTTGGGAGAGTATTTGGGCAGAGGTTGGCCGAGCCAAATGGCTTGAATGTGTGAATGAGGTGGTAGAGGAGGGGGCCTTTTATAAGTGGAGAGGAGGGGCACTTTTGGAAAGTAATGAAATGTTATTCAATTATACAATGCTTTTCGGTTTCTAAAGGTCCCAAACTTATATAATTCGTGTCTAAGGTGATAATGGTTCGAAATATACCAATACAATAGTCTTTGGACAAGTGTAAGCCTTGTATTTTGCATTATCTTTTCATTTTATTAAAATCGTTAAATAATGAGGTCATCGCTGCATCATAATTATGTCATAAATAATTTAATTTATTTAATGTCTAAAAATTATAAAAACATACTATGATGTAGGAAATCTTTTTAGCTTTCTAATGAATATTTATAATCAAAATTTGGACTTGTGTAACCCCACTTAAAAATTGTTTTAGTAAAACATTTTATGTTTGTGTCATTTTTTTACTTTAACATTAAATAAAAGGTGTTTATGTCATTTTCTAAATAAAGTGGCTACATGGGGTCCCCAAGTTGACCCATGGGTTGTCTTGGTCGGCCATGACTCATCCAATAGGAGTAGGACAAGTTTCATGCTCATCTCATATTATAAAAACATTATTTGTACCTTAAACTACACTAATTACCTCTAATCGCGATTAAGAACTTAAAAGTTACTATTCACCAAAAAATTATTTTAATCTCATTGAACCACATTTTACTTCTTAATGACAACCATGTATGTCGGATTTTTGAAAATCAAATCACAGAAGTGGTAATATTTCATTTAAACAAAAAATCAGTTATTTAACTACCACTTAGTGGTTTCACTATTCATCAAAAATTGAAGTTTTTCAGAACAAGGCCAAAATTTCAACCTAAGCTATAATTGATATTACGAATACAAAAATGAAGTCCATTTTGAAATATAAAATTTCTATAATTTTAAAAAGTGGTTATTACTATTCATAACGGCTACTTTGATTAGTTACAGTGTGTTAGAACTCGATGTTGCGCACAATGCAAGCTATTACATTATTGAATTAGAAGCGTATCATGGAAGCTCCGGGTGTTACACCCGGGTTCGTCAGACGCAGTGGTTGAAACCACCCCCGACTGGAGAGCACCTTTTGTCGAGTATCTCCAAAATGGTCAGCTCCCGGACGACCGGGCCGAACGCGAGCGAATCCGACGCCGCGCGCTGCAATTTACCCTCCAAAGCAGCCCTAGTCTTGAGCAGATCCTCTATAAGCGGAGTTTCGATGGTGTCCTCCTCTGTTGCATCCAAGGAGTAGAGATACCCCAAGTTATGCAAGAGGTTCACACCGGTTCCTGTGGCGCCCATCAAGCTGGGCCGAAGCTGTCCCAACAAATCCGGAGGTTAGGGTACTTCTGGCCCTCCATGATCCACGATTGTATTGGATACGCCAAGAGATGCCACGCGTGCCAAGTACACGCCAAATTCTTGCATCGGCCGCCAGAACCCCTCCACCCCACCAAGTACTCTTGGCCATTTGCAGTATGGGGACTTGATGTAGTGGGACCGTATCCGCCGGCAACAGCCCGCCAGTGTAGGTTCATCTTGACTGCTACAGATTTCTTCTCCAAGTGGGCAGAAGCAGTTCCGCTCAAAGAAGTCAAGGCCCGTTCCATCGTTGACTTTGTGAGCTCCAACATTATCCACCGGTTTGGAGTCCCTCACGCCGTCCTCACCGATAACGGCACCAACTTCCGAGCAGCTGAATTGAAGAAATTGTACGCTAAGTACGACATCCGGTCAAACCATACCTCCCGCTACCACGCGCAGGCGAATGGACAGATCGAGGCGTTCAACAAGACCCTCTCTAACATTCTGCGGAAGATGGTTGGTCAGAACAAGAAGAGTTGGACGGACAAGCTCCCCAACGCCCTCTGGGCTTACCGGACGACGACTCGCAACTCTACCCAGGTGACCCCATATTCCCTGGTGTATGGGGCTGAGGCCGTCCTACCCATTGAGATCCAGCTGCCGTCGCTACGCACTACAGTTTATGATCACCAGACATCAGATGAGGTAGCCGAGATCCGTCTAGCTAAGTTAGAGGCACTGGACGAGAACCGGCTCCGTGCCCTGCATAATCTGGAAAGGCATCAGGACAAGATAGCGAGAGGTTTTGACAAGAAGGTTCGTCTCCGCTCTTTTCTACAGGGTGACCTGGTACTGGCCCTTCGAGCGCCAATGATCCCTGGTAGGAAACCACCCAAGTTAGAACCCAAATGGGAAGGGCCTTATATCATCCATAAGGTTTACCCCAACAGAGCATACTCCTTGGTGACCATAGATGGAGAGCGTGTAACTCCTCCCACCAATGCCAAATTCCTCAAGCGATACTTCCCCTAGGGCAAAAAAGTGGTCCTGCACGACCCTAAACTGCGAGAGGGTCCCGCACGACATTAAACTGCAGTGGTCCTGCACGACCCTAAACTGCGAGAGGGTCCCGCATGACATTAAACTGCAGTGGTCCTGCACGACCCTAAACTGCGAGAGGGTCCTGCACGACCCTAAACTGCGACTTCGTCTCGCATGACGTTAAACTGCATGTCGAGAACTACGTATGGCTTGATTCCCATCTTCATGGGATACGTAGGAACGCTCGGACGCCTCGCCTTGAGCCCAGCCCCAAGCTTTTCTCTTCCGCTATTCCCCCTGGGGATAGTCTCCTTGGAGGATCTTTGTGTAGCAGGGAGTAGGCTTTCTTGGCCCCGCTCATGCAACCCCGCTCGCGCAAAGATTGTAAAGGTCGCACCATGTGCCCACTCCCGTTCTTCTACCCTCCCACGTCCTCACCGCATGACGCTAAACTGCATGGCCTTTAAGAACTACGTATGGCTTGATTCTCATCCTTATGAGATACGTAGGAACGCCCGGACATTTCGTCCATTGGCCCAGCCCAAAAGCCAAAATCTTCCCCTCGGGTCAAGACATGGCAGGGTGCACACTTTTGCCCTTACCCACGTTGAGCAAGCCTCGACCCGGCTGTACATTCCCCCTGGAGGTGTTTTCCCCTTTCGTGGATGAACGCAACTGAGCTTCACCCACTCCTTGACTGGGATTTCATCACCTTTTCACACCCGGAG
The DNA here is from genome assembly GCA_963277665.1 of Viscum album. Taxonomy (NCBI): domain Eukaryota; kingdom Viridiplantae; phylum Streptophyta; class Magnoliopsida; order Santalales; family Viscaceae; genus Viscum; species Viscum album. The sequence goes on from OY728166.1 coordinate 941,043,262, forward strand.
GGACCCCCGATAACGGCCTGGATACAACGCCCAAGGGATCTCCTACCGATACGGGCCAACGCCCCCGAGGGTTTTCTTAAGCAACAAGTCGATACGAGTCCCGCGTTGCGAATTTGGTCAGCGGTCGACACTCATTTGTTGCCCCCATGCGGGTCACCATAGGAACCCTGTGTTTAGAACATGGTCAACAGTGTCCTGGATCTTCGGGTCCACCCCGAGATGCCCCAGGCATCAAGAACAGTGATCCCCTCTGCCCCATCCCAAAGTGACAAACTTCCCCCAGGTGGTGCTAGCGATCCGGTCCACGACCCAGGATTCCTTATAAGGGTGTACAGTGTGATGTAGGACTACGTCCTCATTCACATCGGGATCATGTACCGTGCCGTGCAACTCCCCTTACCAGGCCTAGCCTCAGGCCCCTTGGCCTCCTCGGGTCCCCGACCCTCGTCCTCATGTAAGACGTTAAACTACAAACCAGTCAGGCCTTCCTGACCGAGGCCCAGCCTCAGGACCCTTGGCCTCCTCGGGTCCCCGACCCCCGTCCTCATGTAAGACGTTAAACTACAAACCAGTCAGGCCTTCCTGACCGAGGCCCAGCCTCAGGCCCCTCGGCCTCCTCGGGTCCCCGACCCCCGTCCTCATGTAAGACGTTAAACTACAAACCAGTCAGGCCTTCCTGACCGAGGCCCAGCCTCAGGCCCCTCGGCCTCCTCGGGTCCCCGACCCCCGTCCTCGTGTAAGACGTTAAACTACAAACCAGTCAGGCCTTCCTGACCGAGGCCCAGCCTCAGTCCCCTCGGCCTCCTCGGGTCCCCGACCCCCGTCCTCATGTAAGACGTTAAACTACAAACCAGTCAGGCCCTCCTGACCGAGGCCCAGCCTCAGGCCCCTTGGCCTCCTCGGGTCCCCGACCCCCATCCTCATGTAAGACGTTAAACTACAAACCAGTCAGGCCTTCCTGACCGAGGCTCAGCCCCAGGCCCCTTGGCCTTTCCGGGCCGCGGCCCAGGACCTATCTTATAGGATCGTATGGTGTGACGTAGGACTACGTCTTTATTCACGACGGCTTCTTTACCATGCCATAAACCTCCCTTGTTTAGGGGTATATTATTCCCCTCCTCGTCCGGTATGACGTTAAACTGCATTTCAAGAACTACGTGTGGCTTGATTCCCATCATAATGGGATACGTAGGACCACCTGAACGTCTAGGCTTCGGGTCCAGCCCCATCTCTCGGGAATCCTCATCCCATCTTGGCCCCTTGGCCCATCCTTCCTCCATGAGGAAACCATATGGTGTGGTGTGGGATCATGTCCTCATTCACGACAATCTCGTAATGACTACGCCATGCTCCCCCCCCCCCCCCTACTGAGCTGTTTCGTCGATCCTTTTTCTTCGGCAGTTCACCAATGTGCTTAAGAGTACTCTGGTTTATTACCTGGAATGCCAAGCTTTACTCGGACATGTCCGCGCTCGCTTTCCAGGCTTTGCGTATCCCCGCATCAGGGCTTTCACCATCTTTCACACCTGGAGGGATCCCCAAGAACGGCCTGGATACAATTCCCAAGGGCTCTCCTACCGATACGGGCCAACGCCCCCCAGGGTTTCGGACAACAAATCGATAAAATCCCGCGTTGCGAATATGGTCAGCGGTCGATGCTCGTTTGTTGTTCCCACCTCAGGCTAACGCGATACAGACGCTGTGTTTCCGTCATGGATAACAGTTTTCCTCTGTCGTCACGCCAACCCATTAATCTCAAATGCCGGGTACACAATTCACACCCTTCATCACTTCATCATGTCCAAGTAGAGTCTCAGAACTCATGGTACTTTTCCCCCGTGCACGTCTGCACGTTGGAGGAACAATCTACATCAAAGGTGTCCTTCGAAACTCTCTGCTGACTCCCCTTTGATGGACGCCCAAAGTATTGCGATGAGGATACCCCCCTTGTTTCCCACACCGAGTTTATCTCACGTGGGCTTAGGGATTGGGTTGACATCTGTGCTTACTCGGGAGGTGTCACCACCCACGGTCCGAGCTCTAAGACCATAAACTAAGACTCTCATCTGGAACTACGTTCAAGACCCCTTGTCTTTGGACCCAGCTTGAGTTCAGCAAATTTACCTCTCTAATCCTGCCTTCATGACCCTAATCACAGGACTGCGTGGCGCAGTGTAGGACTACGTCCTCATTCACGTCGGGTATGCAATAGCTGCACCACGCACGCCCCCATTCTGAGGTTCAGTCCTCCTGTTCCCTGTCACGCATGACGTTAAAAGGCACCCTTTAGAACTACATATGGCTTGATTCCCATCCTAATGGGATACGTAGGACCACCTGAATGTCTAAGATTCGGGTCCAGCCCCACCTATGGGAGATCTCCTGATTTCCCGGTCACCTAGGCCACTTGGTCCATCCCTCTCCAGCGGGGGTGTGTGTAGGTATGATACAAGGTTTTGGGCACCATGACCCCTTTCCCTGGGAATCTGCTATCTCTCGATCACCTTCGAGGTTGAGTCCCTTGACTCCCTGCAGTGGTTCACCCATGTATCAAGAGAACTCTAGTCTAGGACCAACAGTGTCAGATTCAACTTGATCAAGTTCCTTCCACTTGTCAAGCTTTGTGTTCCCCTCTATTCAGACTTCCATCATCTTTCACACCCGGAGGGACCCCCAAGAACGGCCTGGATACTACGCCCAAGGGCTCTCCTACCGATACGGGCCAACACCCTCCAGGGTTTCGGACAACAAATCGATAAAATCCCGCGTTGCAAATATGGTCAGCGGTCGATGCTCGTTTTGTTAGTCCTCATTTCAGGCTAATGCGACAGGATGCTGTGTTGCGAACATGGTCAGCAGTAATCCTCTGTCATCACGCCATCCCCTTCAGTCCTTGAATGTTGGTTGCATGATTCACATCGTTTTCCACCCCATCATGTCCAGGTGGAATCTTGACACTTTTGGTGCTATCCCTCAGTGCACCTTTGCATGCTAGGGGGACAAAGCTGCAATCTGGCGTCCTTTGGGACTCCCATGGTCCGAGCTCTAAGACCATAAACTAAGATCCATTCGGGCAACTTGATTCCCATCCTCATGGGACACGTAGGACCGCCTAGACGCCCTGTCTCTGGGTACAACCCATTCAGGAAGCCAGTCTCTCTCCCTGTTTCACCTCTGTGTCGGCCCCTCGGCCTAAGGTTTCCCTCTCCGGATGGCGTACAATCTGATGTGGGATCATGTCTCCGTCAATTGTGTTTTATAACACTGCGTACATTTCCCGCCTAGCATCGTCTCTGCTACGTCTGTGCTGTATGACGATAAAATGCATGCTTGGTCCTATCATACGACCCTAAACTGTGACATTATCGTCCTGGTCGCACGACGAAAAACGGCACCGCATTGTGGTGACCTCGCTGTAGAGGACATCACGTTGGGTATTGGTCATGTGCCATGCCATTTGTCAATGCCCATCACGGCTTGATTCTTGTGGAGACATCACAACCTACTGTTCTAGGCCTGTCACTTCACAAAAAAAAACTATTCACCTTAAAGAACAAACAAGATACATCAAATTCCGCTTCTTTAGTTAAAGGGACACGTCCGCACTCCCCTTTTCCCCCGGCACTGGTACCTTACCGTGCCACCTTCCAGAACTACGTATGGCTTGATTCTCATCCTTATGAGATACGTAGGAGCGCCCGGGTACTTCCCCGCGGGCCCAGCCTAACCCTTGTGTTCGGTCCCTCGACTCGAGCATTTCCTCGGAGAACGCATGGTAAGAAGGACTATGTCCTCATTCGCGTCAGGTTTTGATGTCATGCGTACCCTGATCCCTTTTCCCATCCATGGTCCGAATTCTATGACCCTAAACTAAGATCTCCCCAAGGGAAAGGACTCTTCTCCCTCTCTCTAATATGTTTCGTTGACGTATTCAGATGTGTTTTGACAAAAAGCCCGAAGCATGGGATTTTCACAGGGACATTCCCCTCATCTCATGATCAAGCTTCGTGAGCTCGCTATTTGGATCCTCATCCTCTTCCACATCCAAAAGGACCCTCGGACGACGTGGATACTAAGCTTAAGGGCTCTCCATGAATGTTAGACCTAAGGGCCCTTCAATCGTTTCGGGCCAATGTCCCCACGGATCTCTGACAACATTTGTGACATGGTCCCGTGTTTCGAACATGGTCAACAGTTGACCCTCATTTGTTTGATCCCACCTCAGGTTAACGCGACAGGATGCTGTGTTGCGAACATGGTCAGCAGTAATCCTCCATCGTCACGCCACCATCATTGTGATCTGAATCTCGAGCACCATGATTCACACATTTCCACTCCCTCATGTTCAAGTGGAACTCCATCATACTCGGCTCTTTCTCTTCGCACATGTAGGTGCGCTAAATGATCGTGTTAGTGTCATTGGGCCGGTAGTCACCGAGTGTCCCTTTGCCCTAACCTGCCCCTTTTGTGTAGGGAAATTCCCACCACTACTGCTTGTTTCCCGCACCGAGCACGACTCACGCGGGCTTAGTAAGTTTTGGCAGGATGTGTACCAACACGGTTAGGCTGATCTTCGTCCTGCATGACGTTAAACTGCGATTTCAAGAACTACGTGTGGCTTGATTCCCATCATTGTGGGATACGTAGAGACACCCAGACATTTCACCTAGGGTCCAGCCCCAGGAATCGCAAAATCTTGCTCCTCCCCATTTCCAGCCCTCGCCAGAGGCCCTGTCTGGAAGAAAGAATGATCCGTAATCAGGCCGATGCGCCCATCTGGCGTACTCCCGCCACGGTGATGCAACTACCGAAGTGTTGGATTCTGTTTGAGCAAACCACCACTCCATGTTCCACGCTTTGCGTGTCCCTTATTCGGACCCTCGTCCTCTTTCATGTCTGAAGGAACCCCCTAACGGCCTGGTCTTATGCCGTATCGGCTCACCTACCGTCCTAGGCCAACGTTCCGGAAGACTGGTCATGTCTGGAAGAACCCCCTAACAGTATGGCTGTCTGACCTATGGTCCACCAACTGTCCTGGGCCAACGTCCTGAAAGATTGATCGACAACAAATTGATAAAATCCCGCGTTGCGAATATGGTCAGCGGTCGATGCTCATTTGTTGTCCCCATTTCAGGATAACGCAGTAAGGATACCGTTTGTCCGCCACGGTTAGCGGTAGTCCTTTATTGTCACGCCATCCCCACAGTGTTCCGAATTTGGGCATCGTGATTCACACTTCCCATTTTCATCTGTTTGAACCGATTTCAGCGCCCCTGGTGTTGCCCCGTTCGTGCATGAGAGCACATTGGAGAAACGGTAATTTGTCTATCCTGGAAGTTCCTCCTCCGATCAAGCCTTCCCCATCTTTCGGGAATCTGGACTGGTTTGAGGGAATTGTCGTCAAACGTCCCGCAAACATTGTAGGGATGTAACAAGGTAATTCAACAGTGGAAATCGTGCGTGCTACGGAACTCAAAACAAAGGAGAAAGAAAGAGTTGAAGCACAAAAGTGTTAATAAAAGTTTCTTTCGGGTTTGCTACAATACTCGGGGGTTGACTTCCCCCATGGACGGGTTGACTCCGTCAAAAGAGCGTTGCAGCTCCGCCACCCACTGACTTGCGGCGTCCAAAGCCTGTTGCCGCTGATTCAACTCCCGCTCCTCTTCAGTAGCGGCGGGGCGTAATTCGTCAACCCTGGCCCTGGCCCTTTCTACCTCGGCCCGAACGGCAGCCATCCTTCCAGAGGTTTTCCCCATATGTTCCTCAGCCTCCGCTAGCTGGGCCTTCAATCATGAGACCAGCTCAGACTGCGCATCGAGAGTGGCTGAAAGCTCGTTGGCCCGGATCTGCATCTGTTGGACCTCGCCTTCAGCCTCCTGGAGCTTCCTAATGTTGTTCGCCTTCCTCCGCTGCCATCCCACGCTCAGCCCAGGATCATGCTCCCGGATCTTCTCAGCCATGAGGTCTCGGATGAGCCCGTGAGGGCGTTGGGAATCCACTCCCCCGGCACACAATTCGCGCAACCGCGAGCGGGGCCTATCCATTTCGGCCAGCCATTGCGCTTGGGGAGTGTCCCTGATAAAGCGCGTGATCAGCTTCCACGACCGGCGACGGACTATGCTACTGTCTTCCTCATCAGAGGTCGTTTCGTCCCAATCCGCACGGTCGGCAGGCTCGTACGCAGGATATGCCTGCAGGAATTCCTCAGCAGGATCTGCATCTGGTGTTGAGTCTGGTACGACACCTGACGCCGACGCAGGCAGGACAGGACTGGGACCGACCGGTTGATCCTCTTCTTCAGAGTCCACCTCGATGACTTCAGGTACGGCCCTGCTGGTGGTCCCGCCAGTGATGGTGTGCGCCGCAGCTTGAGGAGGTGAAGGGACTATCGTCACCATCACTGGCATGCCCCTGGGAGGGACGCCGCCAGACATCCCGACCAGGCTCGCTGCAGCAGCCCACGCCAGTCGGAGAACTGTATGACAGAAAGAGACATAAACGTTAGTTGGCATGGCCCACATGTGACAACGAGGAGACCAGTGGAGGAGACTTACGAAGATCGACCTCCGAGCGCTGCTCCCGGGCCGGTACTGATGGGACTCTGAGACGAGACCCCCCGTATATTGTTGGAAGGTCTGGAGATTCCAGAGAAGCCACCTCAGACCCCCTGGTCCCACCAGACGTAGAACTGGACGCAGCCATAGGCGCGGGTTCTGAAGGTCCCGCGTCATCACCCGTCAAGGAGCGAGAACGAGGCCTACGAACAAGTTCCTCCTGCATGGCTCAAACATTGGTGAGAAGTCCATAGGGATTCAAGAACAGATCGTAAGGAGAGAAGTTCGGAATGCTACCTCGAGAGCCTCTGCAAAGTCGTCGGATTCTGAGCTTCGGTCTCCGACCTCGCCCTCCTCCAACGGGCTCCCTCCTCCAGCCTCATCCTCCTGAGAAGAGTCCCCTGACTCCTCCGGCAAGGGGAAGTGCTCCCTCAGATCGGCAGCCGATAACTGTGGAGGGACCGTCTGGTTCAACAGTGCCCTCACCCGGTCTGTCATTGGGCGAGGAACACCGATGGAGTGGACGTAATCCTCCAGCTCGTTCAAGTATTGCTCCGCCTCTGCCGGAGACACCATGAATCCAGCCCGAACTGGTCTTATGCCCGGCAGTTCCATCCCGAGGCGATTCAGGTGGGCCCACATCTCAGGTGGGCTGAGGAATTGCCGGTTGACATCCCAAACGTCCCAAGCTTCAGGAAAGACAGCATCTTCTGCCATATCGATGTGACGCAGCCGCTTCCCCGGAGCCTGAGCGGGTATCCTACGGAACCCCCTCAGTGGCCGCCCCTCCGGATGACCCTGCTCTCTCGGAACCACCGGATCCGCCGCTGCTGCCGAACCCTCGGCCGGTGCGGGTCTCGCCGCCATGGCAGCCCCGCTGCCACGAGCAGCCCTAGCTGCCCTCCGACCCCGACCTCGAGATAAAGGAGGCCCACCGTCACCAACCCGGATCGTTGGCTGCTTCAGCATCTCCCCCGGGTAAGCGGCCTCCCAGATGATGGCGTACTCTTTCACTAAGACGAAGGCGGCGGTGGACAGAGGCAATGTGAGCTGCATCTTTCCATCCTCACGTGTGAACATGAGCCACAACTGCCTCATCACACACGGGTGCTCCTCGTGACACACCTCCCAGTATACCTGCGGGGTCAGCCGCTGGAGGCACCGGAACTGCCTCGCAAAATGATGCGGGGTGTACGGTTCACAGATTGGCTCACGATCTATCCGAGCCACCAAAACTCCACCTCGGAAGGCCAGGAGGTAAGATCGATGTTCTTCCGTTCCCCGTCCATCATCAGTAAGCCTCCCCGTCGGCAGTGGGAAGGGATGAAAGTTGAACTCGTCCGCCCTCCACACCCTATTCAGCACCATCGGAACGGCCAGTTTGAATGGGAAGCTCCCAACTGCGTTCAGAATGGAGGGGCGAAAGTCTGATCCCGGCGGAGAAATGGGGTTTGGATACTCGTAAATCCCCCTAATATGCGCCGCGATCCACCCATACAGGAGGTGGAAGGGCCCGCATATTCTTGGCGGCTTCTTGCCCTCGCTAATACGCCGCAGCATTCTGTATAGTTTGGCGAGCATCGGGATCCCCAGGTTGATCCGCTGCCCCATGGCCAACATCGATGCCATGATGAACGAGCTGGGCCGTACCCCCATGCTTGTATCTCTCACCGGTAGAATCCACCCACAGATGAGAGCCGCGATGAACGCCGCCAGCCAGACTATTGGCTGTTGTTCAGTGCTAACACTGAAACCCCAGGTCATCCATTGGCTGTCCTCCAAAACCCGCCAATACGAGTGTCCCTTGCCCCGCTGGGCTGCCCTCGGACAAGTTCGAGGCCTTGGAGGGAACTCTCGATCTTCTGGGATGTTCAGGAAGCGTTTGAACCATCTTCTGAAGTGGACATCCCTCACTGCTTCCCTGTCCCCTCCAGGGACAAGTGCCATCAGCGCTGACGCCAGCCGTGGCATTTGCTCAGCATCTCCCCACACGCTGGAAACGGGGTGGAACTCGTCATACATGGCCCCCAATATCGGGACCCCAGAAACCCGATAGACATCCCACAGGCTGATGCCCACCTCCCCGTGATGCAGGTGAAAAGTGTTGTTTCTGGAAGACCATCTACTCAACAGTTCCGGCATCAGTTTCTTTGGTTGGTAAATGTGGAACTGGGAGGCCAATGCCGCCTCATACAATCCCACTCTCCTCAGCTCGGCCTCGAACTCCTCGCAGGAGGCGCCTACCCAGTAGGCCCAGGCCCAGTCATCGGTAAAGTTGCCGCCCTGGCATAGGTCCCACTCATCGGACCATCCCTTATTCGGATCCTGCAGAGCCGCCTTCAGCATGGTGCGGTAGAGAGGAGGGGACGTCTCCGGTTGCAGTGGCCTCCCGTCAATGTCGTTCACATGATTGTAGAGGCAATCATCGGTGACGGGTGTGAAATCCTCCTGTGCATGACCATCGGCCTCCCTGAACCATTAGTGCTGGCATGGTGTGCTCCTGAACTAGCAAGTTGGTTCATCCCTTCTTGCCTCAGGGATGAAGACGTCATCCCTCAGCCCGAAGCCGTACAACGGCAGTTTCTTGCACTGCGGGTAATCCCTCTGACCTTCCGACAGCAGGTCTGTCAAGGAAGTGTGGTCCGAGTGGCTCCGAACCATTTCCCCCAAGCCTGGACGGTTGGCCATCTCATCTCAACGAGCAGCATCTGCGAGGACCCCCAAGACAGCTTCTTGATGGGCCATTTTAACTCTGGCCCTCAGAAAAGGATTCTTCCGGATGGATCGCGAAGCTCGATCGCGAAGATCGATCGCGAAGCCGGACCGCGAAGGTCGGTCGCAAGATCAAACCGCGAAGTCCGGCCAAGGCAGACAAGCAAAGGTTCGCTTGGCGCGGACGCGGAGTCGGAGACCCGCGGTTCGCCGCGAAGCTCGATTCGCGGAGGGCTATCGCGGAGTACGCGGAGCTTCGCGAAATCGAGAACACAAAAAGACAAGGAAGGCACATAAAGAAAAAAGAGGGCGGACCCCCTATTTATAGGCGACGACCCCGGGGCATCGCGGCGCGCCTCACCCGCGCGAAGCATCGCGGCGCACCTCACCCGCGCGAAGCATCGCGGCGCGTCCGGATCCGCGACCCCGGCGAGCAGCGTGGGCCCCCCTTCGCGATGCTTCATCGCGAACCACCGACAGTTTTGGCGATTGTCCCTCAGACTTCGACCCTTCGCCCTCCGCGGCTCCAAGTCTGTGGGGGGGCATTTGTTGGCGCCAAAAATGTGGCCCGAAAGGAAGGAATGAAAAAGACAGCCGGCGCGCTGCCTCGCGAAGCACAGCCGTGAAGCACAGCCGCGAAGCCCCGCCGCGAAGCGCCCCAACCATGGAGACCCCGCGAAGCTCCGGAGGCGGTAATCCTCCGCGAACCCGTTTGAAGTTCGCGAGCCGCCGCGAAGCTCCGGAGGCGGTAATCCTCCGCGAACCCGTTTGACGTTCGCGAGCCGCCGCGAAGCACCGGAGGCGGCGCGCGATCCCTGCTTCGCGGCGCCCCTTCCCTATAAATACTCGACTCCCCCTGAGTCCCGCGGACGGACAATCCAACCCTTCGGCTTCTCCTCTCCCGAATCGCGAAGCACGCTTTGCCCCGAGAATCATGAGATCCGTGAGGTATTTCTACTTCGCGAGACGACTCTGATTTGTTTCGTTTTGAGCCCCTCTTCCGAGAGGGATGCCCTTCGCGAAGCTCAAGGGCGTTCGCAAAGGAAGGGGATTCCCAAGGGAACCCAGGCACCCGCGGAGCACTTGTGCTTCGCGAAACACCCAACCCATACGAGTAATCCCTATGCTAAGGCAGGATCGCTCCACTTCGCGAAGTACACTGCTTGGCAGGACCCTGCTTCGCGAACCACTCCTTCTTCGCGAGGCAGTGCTCCGCGAACACTGTTCTACTTCGCGAAGAACCTCTCACTCCCACCTATGACCCATGCTAAGGCCAAGGCACCCCACTTCGCGAAGCACACTCCTCTGCTTAGTGATTCCTCTTTCCGTGCGATCCTCCAGGTTTGCACGATGTGATTTCAAAGTCCCATGGACAACACCTCCCGTAGCATTGCTTCGCCTAATGCTTCTTCGCATAGGCATGCTAACGGCCATTGCTTCTTCGCATAGCCATGCTAACGTGGACCCCTCGATGGTTCGTCCCACGACCCCCCTTCACCATGGCCTTACCGACACCTTCCCTTCCCCAAGGACCAGAGGGTACCGGTTATGTAAGCCCTAGGGGTGTGGAGTGAACCAACCTCGTCCGAGCTGCAGGACGTTAAACTGCCAAGCACCACGTCCTTAACACATGACGTTAAACTGTGACCCAACCTCGTCTCCCTCACGAAGGGTCCCCCCAGCTCGAACATTCATTACACCACTCGTCTCCACGGGAATGGAACTCTTCCGCACATGGAATGAGATCCTCATTGTCGGAGTGGTGTATGTTCACAGGGGAAGGGCTGCCTCAGAGCGTAAGCCCCTAACGTTTGGTACGGATGATTGCACCCGTGCATCTCTGTACTTCCCCACTACCAAGGTCAGTGGAGGACGTGATAGGGAACGAGGCACCCCCTCTGGGCCTCCATCCTGGAGTAAGTCCCAACACCATGGGCCGCTCAACGCGTAATCCCCTCTTCGCTTCTCACGGACGCACCCTTCGCGACGTGATCGTCAGGTCCTTGCAACCTCTTGTTTATCACACCGAGCATGACTCACGTGGGCTTAGAGTGAGCACCGACCCTGAAAAACCCCTTCTGAACTACGAGGTCTTTGATCCTTTCAAGGCATGGTACGTAGGAAGCCTCTACGAGGTTCAAGCCCGCCCGTCTTTCACGTCGGATTTCACCCCCGTCCAGCACGACGTTAAACTGCAATTCCGGTCCAGTGGTAAGCCATTGCGATGCACCCCTCCGAACTACGAGGTCTTTGATCCATGTCAAGGCATGGTACGTAGGAAGCCTCCATAAGGTTCAAGCCCACCTGTCGTTTATTCACGTCAGGGTTCACTATCGTCCCGCATGACGTTAAACTGTATCCTCCGAACTACGAGGTCTTTGATCCGTGTCAAGGCATGGTACGTAGGAAGCCTTTACGAGGTTCAAGCCCACCACCCATTGGACCAAGGTCCACTTTCACGTCGGTTCACCGACAAAACCCCTTTTGAACTACGAGGTCTTTGATCCATGTCAAGGCATGGTACGTAAGAATCCTCCACGAGGTTCAAGCCCACCCATCACCCAATTCACGTCGTGTTCTACCTACGTCCAGCATGACGTTAAACTACACTCTGGTCCAGTGGTAAGCCATTGCGACCCACCCACCTGAACTACGAGGTCTTTGATCCATGTCAAGGCGTGGTACGTAGGAAGCCTTCACGAGGTTCAAGCCCACCAATAGTGGATCAAGGTCTACTTTCATGTCGGTTCACCGACAAAGCCCCATTTGAACTACGAGGTCCTTGATCCATGTCAAGGCATGGTACGTAGGAATCCTCCCAGAGGTTCAAGCCCAACTTCCATCGGATCAAGGTCCATCTTCACGTCGGTACGCTGATGATGCCCATCGGACCAAGGTCCACCCTCACGTCGGTACGCTGACGACATTCATCGGACTAAGGTCCAGCTTCACGTCGGTTTACCGGCACCATCCCGAACTACGCGGACTTTGATTCCCTGCCACGGGGATACGTTGGAGGCCTCGTCAAGGCTCAAGCCCAACCTCACTGTCACCCCCCCTGCGATGGTCTCATTTCACTCTCATCCGTCTCCGTTAGACGTTAAACTCGCGGCATACCCTGTGTTGAACACGGGAAGCCGAGGAAAACCTCAGATACGTGTCTATGACATGTAATTCCCCGCGCTCGATGTGGGATGCCTCGGGCTTCCACGCCCTCGAGAAGCCTTGTGGTCAAGGATAGCAGACAGACATGCCAGGTACCCCAGCATCCAGACACGCTACTGATGCCTCAACGTGACTACTCCCCTGACCGAAGGTTACTGCCCTGACTGGACCCTTTGGAATGTCCCGACGGAAGCAGTGTAATTAACCGGCGTCCATGGAAACATGGCACTGGGAAGAGTTTCAAGAACTACGTATTAAATCTATAAGGGAGACCCGGACTAGGTGACGAGTTCTGAGGAGGAATCCACGGAAGGAAGAACCGACATCCCATCATCCTGTTTCGATCAAGGAGAAGACGTACCTGAACAAGGAACGAATGCCACCCGCCTTTGGAAAGCGGGAATGCGGGGCAACAAAGCCGCGCGTCCCCCCTGACGGACGGATGCGCGCGTGCCCCGGCGAAAGCGTCGGAAACAGAATATTTAAGAGATTAAGTGAATAAAAGAGGGGCTCATAAGTAGATAAGGGTGTGGAAGTATAGGCATTCATGTAGGCATGGGAAACCTGATATTCATTTAAGCGATGAATAACATGTATGGTAATAATTGGACAAGACATGCCTCAATCCTGAAGGAGTATTCACAGGTGATCCCAGAAGAGGGGTTCTCAAGTTTTTGTGAAAGGAATAGGTGGCGTACAAGTGTTTCTGATTTTAGGGTGGTTGGGAACTTTATGAGCTCAAGTATTATGGATTTCAAACAGTAAAAGGTATTATGACCAATGACCATCTCTCAATTTCTCCACTTTTGGTGTTAAAGAACTACCATGATTGTTTCTAAGAACTTTAGTGAAGCATTAGTGCGACCGAAAAAGCAATTGGGATTCAAGGAAATTTTTCCATAGAAATGAAGGACCCAAGGGTCTATTTATAATAAAAAATTGGACCCTGGGTGAAAATGAAGTTGGACGCGTATGTGGGGTGCACAGAAGATAGGGGCACGCATGTAGGCTGCATGCCAGATAGGGGCGCACAAGTAGGTTGTGTACCGACGACCCCTAGGTATGGCTAGGGTGATCCAAAGTTAATTACTTCGATAATATTGATTTTCTTTTATTGTTTTCTCATCTGTTTTCTAAATTATTTCCCTTCATATTTTTTTAGACTCTTTGAAGGAAAATTGTTTCAATAAGGATCTGTGTATTATTTCCCTATAACTCCAAAGATTAACATGGGCTGCATTTGATGAAATTTTTATAACTCAAGGGGTTTCTTCATGGATATAAATATAGGTATAGGGTAGAGATTCAAAGTTTTTTATTAGAGGAATAATCTCAAGATAGAGGTGTTGTGCATAATAGATTACTTCACCAGGTCTTCATGACCATTTATTTTATCATTTTATTTTTTTTGTTCTTTCTTCTCCCTCTCATGGATATCATGAGGGGCCATTTTATATTTATTTTGTATTTTTAAATTGAACGAGGTTATAATAGAAAAATGTTTATATTTTATAATTGAAATTTTGTTTTCTTTTTCCCATCAATGCTTCTAAATTTATCCTTTTTATTTATTTTTGTGTCATCATTGTATGCCGAGAATAGAGAAATATAATATTTTCATTGAAAAGGATAAATTGAGCATAGTTTTAACAATTTCCATTAAGTCAACCAAATTTTTAATTTAAGAATGGTTTTTGGGTTCCTCTTATATTAATTAATTGAATTAACATGACCATCCAGAAAAATGGATGACTTGTTAGATAGAGGATTTTACCTTGACCATTGAGATTAATTAATTCTAATATAGGTGACAAGTTAGAGGAATTTTGGGTATTCTAATGTATCAATTACGTGAATTTTGATAATTCATACATGGATCATTTTTTTATTATATCTTCTCTTATACGTAAAAAATAATTACACGTAAAAATTTTCATTTAAATTAATTTTATCATAAATAATTTATGATGGTTTTAAAAAGTTATTTTATTTCTCTAATAAATGTATCATTAGGATTAACCCTTGATTCAAAATTCCTATACTACATAAATTTAGATTTAGTGATTACATTGTAATTGTTTATAAAGTTATAAATTTTCTATCCATGTGGGAATTAATAATATTCTATGTTCAAAAAATATTTCAATGTCGTTTTCGGGAATTTTTTATTATTGTTTAATTTAGTATTTTCAATAATGAATTATATCATAGTTTTGTATTCCATGATTTTAATTTTTTTTCATTGTATTATATTTTTTATTTATTGTAAAAAAATTTGTATTTTTGATTTCTTAAGGGAGATATACAATGCATTTGATAAAAAAAGACCAAATAACATTCCTTTTGTGGGATACAACACAAAGATTTTATGAGTCTAAAAAGATGAAAAATAAAGATATTATATACCCCTAAGATTACCCATGATTGGAAAATGAAGCATTCGCCGATTTGGAATTGATATTAAATAGGCGAGAAATGATATTGAAGATGGTCAAAGAGGCATGAGTAGAAGCATATGTGAAATCCCATGATGAAGTAAGCATTGAGAAGATGGATAATGAAGATGATTCATTTGAACATAGAACATAGGTATGCCATATTCTCAAAGATAACATTATTAATTTTGAGGAATCATTATCATGTATAGGTTTCTATAAAATTAGATGAAGTAGGAAACTCAACTATTGAGTTTTTACATGAATTCCTTATAAAAATAGAACAGAAACTGCATTAAGAGGGTAATTAAGAAGTGAATACTATGGATACAATAATAAATGTGTTTATGGGAGATATAATAGAAATGAATAAGAGTAATAAGAATCTTTAATCTACATAGACAATACAGAAAAATAAATAGAAGTACTAGAAAAAGAATCCTAGTATATGGTTGTGGGGATAATAAGGGATATTGAATATTTTGAGCAACTTCATACAATAATTGAATTTTAATATTTTTACCAAGTCTAGATAGACACTGAATTCCTATTTATTAATTTAAAACCATATAGAATATAGAAATGTGCTTATAATTTCAGGTCAACCACACCTATGAGGGGTGAGATAAGTCAGACGCACAAAAAAATGAATATTTGTTCAACCTAAGAAGGTTATACTATTGTTATGCGTTAATCATCTAACACAATTATGTTCAACCTAAATGATCAGAAAAAAGAATATAATTCATGAAGAATGCTATGTTTTTTACCGCTTTCTAGGAAATTATTTAATTTATTTCTTACTATATCATTTTATATTATAAATTTAAATTTTAAATCACCTTATCTTTTTTAGAATTAATAAATTGGTTGTTCCTCAATGATTTGTTTACAATTATAGGTCCAAATTGATTGCACAAAATGATAAAAAAAAATAAAAACTAAATTAATGAACTTGGAAACCATAATATGGTTGTCACCATTAGACATGGTAGTATGTGTTTTAATTTAATATTTTTGTTACAGAAAAATAATTTGGATAAAAAATATAATATAAATTAATAAATTAATAAATTTTAAATTCATGCCCCACACATAACATTTTCATGGATAATATATCAAGGATAAATACAATGCTTATTATTATCACAATTATATGTTTTTAAATTTTTTTCTATTAATTTAAACTATAAAATGATGAATAAATAATTAATGATTTACATGGGGATTCTTATTTAATGAATCATGATTCAGAAAATTGGTTAATTTTAAAAAATAAAATTTTCTATGATTTCCCATTCCATAACTATCTGATATCCTAGTTATCTAATTTTATTTTTATTTCATATTAAAACGAGTAACTGTCACAACCATATTTTCTTATTCAAACAAAATTTTTAAGATGTATTTTAGTTTTCTTTTATGGTGAAAAATTTCTTGAGTGAAACTCTAGTACGAATTCCTTAATAACTAGACAAGCATCTTGTCGAAACTATGATATCAAAAAATAAAATTTTAAATTATTGAGGAAATTTTGGATAATACATTATCTAACAGACCAACCATTGCATTAATAATATTTAATATTGTAGTTTCCAAGAAGAGCCTTGTTTGTAAAAGATTTTCATCACAAGCCAATTTTAGCCTTTCCTCAAATACATTAGATATTTTTCACAATCATTAAAAATCAGTATGAATGAGATCAAAAAATTAGGGAAGATATTTTTTTAATGTTATAGATATTTATAGGTGAATTTTTCATCATAAATTGTGTTAGTTTAAAATTTATCATTAATTATACTTTATTTCACACACTCTTGATAAAAAATACAAATACATTTTAAAATAAAAAAATATGTGTTGCGTTTTGAAGGGTCAAAAATAACTATTCACATTCCAATGATTTTTATCATTTGGTTTTGGGTGGTAGATGTGAGACTTGTCCAATATAATATTTCATAAATATTAAAATATCAAAGAAAATAAAATAAATTAATTATAGTACATTACTCGTTGATATTATTTTCTTTAATAGTCTATATTATGTTTTTTAGGAAAGGATGAGATGTTATTTTTAAAGAGAAATTTTTTCATTTCAATTTTATTTATTTTCTTAAAAAATTACATAGATAATAACTCCCTTTTAATCATTACTTATTTCTATATCATCTACCAACAAAACATTAGGCATCCGTTTTATTTAATCCAATTGTTGGTTTAACACCCCAATATTTCATAGTACGTTTTCTAATTACAGTAATTTGATAGCTTGCGCTACACGCAACACTGAGTTCAAGCACACCACAACTTACTAAACTTACCATTCAAAAATTTGTTATGAATAGTATTAATTGAATTTTAAATCTTATATACTCTAATAATTTTAACAAATATATAATGTGTTTCTTAGTCATAATATAAGAACAAATTCATTTTTCCATATAAAATAAGTATATTTCAAAAAATGTAATTTTAACGCCCTTTAATTGAGAACCATTTTTAAAACCAATATTTGAATCTTCTATATATTCTATTTATTGAAATTTAATTATTCTTTAGAATCAGGACATAAAAATATGGTTTGGATAAATTTTTGATACGTCTCGAATAACTTTCATATTTTGATGAATAGTGAAAAATACTATGTTTTAATTGAAAAAAACTTTTTTAATCGAAAAAATATTTAGTGATAAATTATGCATTTTAATTTTTTGGAAGAATAATTCGATTAAATTTTTATCAGTTAATATAATTTTGGTCATTATAAGTAATTTCATATTTAAATTTGACATAAACACTTGTCAATCTTCAGATAGTTTTTACTTTTTGAAAACCACGCTTTTTGGTTTTGGCAATGGGAATTAATTTTAAATTAATAAATGAAACATTTATGTTTTTAATTTGGTAAAATAGACTTCATTTTTGAATTTTTAATATCAAATTTAGCTTAGGGTAATGTTTTGGTATTTTTCTAAAAACATTAATTTTTTATGAATAGTAAAAAACACTGCATTATTTTTTTAAACCGATTTATTATTTAAATAATTAATTATTTTATTTGAATTTATTTTAGGTCAAAATTGATACATAATACCAATATATTTTCAATATAAATCATTGGAGTCATTTTATAATATAATTAGGTATATAAAATTTTATCAAACATTTTACCGTCTTTTACCCGCCTTCTAGGAGCATTTATAAATTTTCATAAAAGATAATTTTACCGCTTTTGTAAGTTGAATTTCAAAAATTCTAGAGATACGGTTGACATCAGTAAGTAATATATGGTTCATTAAGATGAAAATAATTTTTGGTGAATAGTAACTTTTGACTTTTATTTACCACGGTTTAAAGTAAATAGGGTAATTAAGGGTTAAAATGATATTATAATTAGACTAACACATGTCCTATTTCTATTGGATAAGTTTAATTAGACCACATACAACGTTAGGAATAAAATATGACCCCCCTTTGGTCCACTTGGACAAGATTATGACATTTATAATTATTTTATTTAAAGAGGAGTTAAAAGAGTTGAATTTAATGTTTAATAACTAAACCATTTTATAATATAGTGTTATACGTAAGATAAAATCAACTATAATTAATCATTTGAAATATAAATAGATTTTTCTATATTATGTTATTTTATTTATAATTTTTTGGTATTATATAATTTAATTTATTTATGAACTATTGATGATGCAGTAATTACCTTATTAATGGCATATTAAAATAATTGATATTATAAATATCCAAATAAATGTATATTGAGACTTGTAACGAATTATACTAATTTTATTGGTTTATATGACATGTTAGGGTTAGTTAAATAAATTTTATTCTAAGTGATAAAGTTTTTATGGCTTTCAAAAAAATCAAATACTAAATAGTGTTAAAATAGACATAATTGAGTTTTTAAAACAAATTTTATATTCTTAATTGTTATAATATTTTTAAAAATATATGGTTTGGCCAAAATAATTATATAAGGATATTTATATATATTAATAATTAACCACATGGGGTTATCTTGGCTGGTTATAGTTTGTTTATTAACCATATAATATAAAAATACAATGAGACTTGGGAAATGTCAAAATATTTAACTAAGAGTTAAATATAAAAGATAAGGTTAATATGATCACCTAAACCAATATAAATCCTATTTGTTGAGTATTTTTAGACCCATACACACATTATAATTTATATAATTCATTTTAGAGCCATTATAAACCTAATATTATTTTAATATAAAATAATAATTTAATATTTTCCTAATGTTACCCTCTTCTCTCTTATAAAATGGAACTTCCCCTTATCTTAATTTCACACCTCCAAATCCATTTGTGTCGGAAAAAACCTACCCAAATATCCTCCCAACATTCCTACCGTCATCCTAGTGGACATCCTTTGGTCAGAAATCCATCTTAAGAAGCCATTTTGATCAAATCAATATGAAGAACCCGAAGAAGAGGTAAATATTTCATCACCTATTTCAAGTTCTTTTCCTCTTCAACTTCTTCTTTCTTTGTTGTTTCCATTAAAAAATAATAAAAATAGTATATTGATTATTCTTTGTTGTTATTATAAAAATGGTACAATCATATTCATTATTCTATCCATCCTATAAAAGATAATGTCATGATACATGTGTACGTAGGGCTTACCGTCTCCACGTCGTGGGGTAGATTGGTATTGAAACACTTCATTATTTGAATGGGTATAATAATGAGTATAACTAATTTAAATAATAAATATAACATTTTCATTATTCTTTATATGTGATATACCATCCAATTATATACAATTTTACCATCAATATAATGATATTGTCACTCGTGTGTACGTATGGATTACCGTCTCCACGACGCAATGAGATTCATTTCCACATTCACCATTCAACGATTATTATAAAATATATATTATTAATAAACATGAAATAAATCACATAATAATGATACAGATAACATATATATATATATATATCTTATTCACTTAGTTCTGTTCAATACGATATGAAAAAGGAAGCATCATTTATGCGGACGTATGACCAACGTCTCCAAAAATGGTGTTTTCCATTTAATATGTATATCTATTATACATATCTATATTCCAAATATATATTATCTATAAATCATGTGTTATATTATGGAAGTATGTAAATCATGATCGAAATGATAAAATCAAGAATAACATGTTAAAATACGTACAATAAAGAAAGAGATTATTACCTGAAATGTTAATTTAACATGGAAGTCATTTTTTAATGGGTAGTATAAAGTCATAAATGAATCATGTATGATATAATAAATATGAATATGGTTTTTTAATAATTTAATAAAATACTATGGTCATTATACTGGAGGTTAAACATACCCTCAACCAAAGGAAAGTGCAAGGTAAGGGTTAGTTTCAAAATATCTTTATTATCTGAGGTTATTTTTACGTAAGTGTCTACTGGGACATATATATTATCCATGTTAATGTTTCATAAATGAGTCTTCAAAGGGATTATTTTAAGGAATTTTTTACTAAAACATCATTTTAAATGTTTTAATTATTTATTCTTCTAAACCTTTCTTGTTAATGACCTTGTTTTCAAAATCGTTTTAAGGATTTATATATATGGACATGAATGATTTAAATTATTAATTCCATACAAAAGATTCAAAGTGGTATGTGAAACTTGGATTGAAATATATATTTTATATGAATTCCTTTATAAATTATCTGACTTCTAAATGATTTCATGAAAAAGGGATATTTCTCTCAAATATTTTTATAAATCATTTTCAACTATGTCAACATCCTTTAAAGAATATTATTCCTGATCGAGGTTGATTTATGATGATACAAATCTTCTATATTGTATAGATGGTTTTGTGATATGTTAGACTATGGATGTGTAATTTTTATACCATTCATGGTTTATGGATAAAGTATTGACATTTTGGATGCTAGTTTTAAAACAAATTTTTATGTTATGTTTAAACCTTTTCATATGAGAAATGCATTAGACTTAGTAAGTGATGGGTAGAGCCCTCTATAGCTCCTCGATGCATCGGTAGGTCTCATGATATAGACTAGTGTCTTCGCACTGGTCCTTGAAAAATTCTAATTTTTAGTCTTGGATTTAGGCCTTGACTACGGGGTTATGATGTCTGGAATTATGCATTCCATCATTATGAAATTGGATATTGATGTTATGTGTGATTATTCTACTAGTAGAATATCCATGTGAATAATTAAATGGAATTATTTGATTTATCATTAACATATTATGAAAAAGTTTGTGTTTAAAAGGATTTTGTTTTAGACTTATACATTACCTTAAATGTTTATAATTGTTTGTAAATGTTTCTGCTCTATTGTTATCATTACTAAGCATTTGAGCTCACCCCTTTCTTATGTTTTATTTTCCCCAGAAATACAAGAAGTGTATTATGATTGATAGGAAGGGTTAAGCTAGTGTATTAATGGAGTTCTAAAATTATTATTTATGTTATGTATTATTTTCTAATGTGAAATGTAATTTTCATGTATGTAATCTATTTTCCAAGAGTGTTAAACTGATCGGTCTTTCGAAACATGATTTCTTGTAATCATGAAAATTTATTAAAATAATGCACCGACTCTGGGCTTCTGGGGTCGGGGCGTTACAGTTGGTTTCATAGGAAGTTTAGAAAAAATGTTGCAAAATAGATTTAGAAAAACATTGGTTAGAGATTATTACCAAAAGATTAACATTGAGGATTAGTATAGATGAACTTCATAGAATTTTGATAATGTATAGATTTTGTGTATTTTTCAAGAAATACATCCCAGTCTGGATACAAGGAATTAGAGGTGGCTCTGGCCGAGATTTACCTAGTATTGAAAAGTCTGACAAGGAGTTTTAGGATTGACCTGTGGTATCTTGGTACACAACAACAGGCCTTGTTACACTCTTGGTTACGACACTCTCGTGGAATATGATTAGGATATTTCACATTTTCATTACAGACCATTATGAATGATTTTGGAGTAATTACTTCCTCAAAGAAAAAATATTATTATTATAGATTCCATGCATAATATTTTCAATTTTTATTATGTATTTTACAAATTTTGAATTTGTAATTTTAATTCATAAACTAACCTAATGTATGTTATTTTCTTGAAAGGGCACCTAGTAGAAGGAATGAGAATTTCAGCAATATGAATGATTGAAATATTAAGAAGGATCATATAATTCATGGTATTAATCCAACATTTAGAAGGGAAATAGTACCCTATGTATTATTATCATGTGAAAAAATAGTATCCTGTGTTAATAAGATAAGTATGGAATTCTTTGAGTGTTATGGATTTGAAGGGAATCAAGAGAAGAAAAGGATGGAATAGACAAAGATAGATAAAGGGAAGAGTGGAATAAAAGATCTTCATATTTTAGATAATTGTGGAAAGAATCACCTTGATAATGCTTGAAGGGAATTGGAGTTTGTTATCAGTGTGGAGAAAAAGGACAGCATGTATGTGATTCAAGGGTAAGAAAAAGGTTTCAAATGTACAATGCTTCGTTGTCAAGGAGGTGGGACAAAACACGAATCAATGTCCAAATCCTCAAAGTTTACCCCAAAAGCTGCTATTGGATAATAATCAAGTTATGATGCAACCGAAGATGAAGAGGAATGATTAAGTGTTCTTATGTTGTTATTAATGTATTGTGTCATTTGATAATTTTATTAATTGTGTACATGTTATAAGAATTATATATTATATAAGGATTTTATTGTAGTACTATTTCATTAAGGTCTTTAGATTGGGTGGAATAATGAAATCTGACTCAATGGCAGGTTAAATTATTTAGAAAACATATGGTTGAGAGAAAGGTAAACATTAATATGATTCTGATACTGAGTTAGTGATTTTAGAATAATATATGATTTATTTGGATAAATTATATTGGATATTCTTGACTACCTTGATACTGATTAATGATTTGTATATTCCATCATTGTTGGAGTTTACAACACTTTTGGATATAAGGAGTATATCCAGTATTATACAAGGACTATAAGAGCATGAATGCAATCAATATGGTTATATGATGATTCAGGGTCTTACCATGTTTAAAAAAAATACATGATGAAGGTATTCACATGTTATTGCATGGAAAAAAGGATCTTCAGTGTGTTTACCTTCCTTATAAATATTAGACTGTGAGTTTGAAAAAAAAGTATTTTGGTTTGGTCTAAAGGTTGGAATCGATTAATTTTTACATTGGATACTATTTTTTTGGTTAAATAATTTCATGAGATTAATTTTTTATGGTCATAAAGAGGACAACCCAGAGTTCAGGCGACAACTCGTCGCGTCTAGCAAGGTTGCAAGACATGAACCCAAACCCGAAGGGTGACAAGGGTGTGTCACCTACCACTGGCCTATGAGATTTCCTGGTTTTTATAATGTATTATTTTTAAAATATATTGAAAATTTTATATAAATTCATTATTTTACCCTATATTATTAGGATAAATAGAAATTTTTTGAATTCTTTTATCTTTTGGAATGAAAGATGAGTTTGTGGTAGGAATTAGTTGAAAGATAAAACTCTACTTGTAAAGTATATATATATATATATATATATATATACATATTCCTCTTATTCTATGAATAAATTAATTCTAAAATTTTTTGGAAGGGATCTTTAAACCAAAAATTTGTTATCCTAATACCATATGTTTTTTTTAACCGATGATATTTTACATCATCTTAGATTGATGGCTTTGAAGCCCTCAATTTTACACTTTTTTCTGATTGATTACCTCAATCACTCCCTATAAATATTTATGTTTTTCCTCCAATTGTGTGTCTCTAATTGCCACCAATTTTCTCCTAATAGAGATCAAAATTTATTGGTGACCTTTTCATTTTACTTTCCCTCTTATTAAGACAAAAGAATTTAACCCAATTTTTGATGTGGGTCTTCCAAAAAGCTATTTTTTAACCATTTATTTCTGAAGTACAATTTAAAAATGTGAGGATGCAATTTATTGATTTAGGGGAGAATGTATCACCCCAATATTTCATTGTACGATATCTCATTAATGTAATTCAATAGCTTGTGCTACAAGCAACACCTAGTTCAAGAGCACCACAACTTATTAAACTAACTGTTCAAAAAGCAGTAATGAATAGTACTAACAATATTTTTAATCTTATATACTCTATAAAATTTTAACATCTATATTAGGTGTTTCTTAGACACAATATAAAAACAAATTCATTTTTGTCGGATAAAATAATAATTTTTTCAAAAATGAAATTTTACCGTCTATTAATGGAATAACATTTTTATAACCAATATTTGACACTTTTATATATTAAATTTTATGAAATAAAATTCTTCTTTAGAAGCAGGACATAAAAATTTAGTCTGGATAAATTTTTGGTACTTTTCTAATAACTTTCATATTTTGATGAATAGTGAAAATTACTATGTTTTAATTGAAAACAACTTTTATAATCAAAAAACATTATAGTGATAAATTATTAATTTTAATGGTTTGTAAGTATAATTAGATTATTTTTTAATCATTTAAAACAATTTGGGTCATTATAAGTAATTTCACATTTAAATTTCCATAAACACATGTCAAACTTTTGATAGATTTTACTTTTTAAAAATCCCATTTTTTGGTTTTGAAAACGAGAATTAATTTTAAAATAATAAATGAAACATATATGTTTTTAATTTTTTAAAATAGACTTCATTTTTTAATTCGTAATATCAAAATTTGTTTAGGGTAATGTTTTGGTATTTTTCTGAAATATTTCAGTTTTGGATGACTAGTGAAAAAATTGCATTATTATTTAAAACAGACTTTTTATTTAAATAATAAGTTATTTTATTTAAATTTATTTTAGGTAAAAGTAGATAAATAATACTTATTTATATTCCCCATAATTAATTGGACTCATTTTATAATAAATTAAAATATATAAAGTTTTATCGAACATTTTACCATCTTTTACCCACCTTTTAGGAGCATTTACATATTTGCATGAAACATAATTTTACATCTTCTATGAGTTGAATTTAAAAAATAATAGAGACACTATTTAAATCAGTAAGTAAAATGTGGTCTAATAAGATTAAATTATTTTTTGGTGAATACAAACTTTTCACTTTTATTTACCACGGTTAAAGGTAAATAGGGTAATTATGGGTTAAAATGATATTATAATTACCCTAACACATGTCATGATTCTATTGGATAAGTATAATTCCACAAAAATACGACCATAGGAATAAAATATGAACCCATTTGGTACACTTGAATAATATTAGGACATTTATTATTAATTTATTTAAGGAAGAGTTAAATGAGTTAAATTCAAAGTTTAATAACAAAACTATTTTTTTTTAATATAGGGTTATACATAAGATAAATTAGATTGCAAATATTCATTAGAAAGATAAATATATTTCCTACATAATGATAAATTATTTATAATATTTAGACATTATATAGTTTAATTTATTTATGAAAAAATGATGATGTAGTAATTACCTTATTAATGAAATATTAAAATAATTGATATTATAAATATCCAAATAAATATAAATTGAGACTTTTGATGAATTAGAAAACTTTTTTAGGTTAACATGACATGTTAGGGTAGGTTTAATAAATTTCATTCTACGTGATAAAGTTTTTATGGATTTCAAAAAAATCATATACTAAATAGTGTCAAAATTGACATAATTGAGTTTTTAAAACAAATATTATATTTTTAATTGTTATAATATTCATAAAAATCTAAGGTTTTTTCAATAGACTTATATAAGGATATATATATTAATATTTAACCACATGGTGTTCCCTTGTCTGGTTATAGTAAATTTATTAACCATATAATATAAAAATACAAAGAGACTTGGTAAATGTCAAGCTATTTTACTAAGAGTTAAATCTAAAAGATGTGGTTAATATGATTAACTACACCTGTCTAAAACATATTGGTTGATAGGATTTAGAATAATAAAAACATTATAATTTAAATAATTCATTTTAGTTCCATTATAAACCGAAAATAAGTTTATTATAAAATAATATTTCAATCTTTTCCTAAAGTTACCCTCACATCTCTTATAAAAGGGAACATCCTCGTCTCTTAATTGCACACCTCCAAAGCCCTTTGGCTCGACCAACCCCTTACAAAGAATCCTCCCAACTTTCCACCCTTCATCTTAGCAGCATTAATTTGGTCTTAAAGACATTATAATGTTTCATTTTGACCAAATCAAAAGGAAGAACCTGAAGAAGAGGTAAATATTTCATCACCACGTTCAAGTTCTTTTCTTCTTCCACTTCCTGTTTCATTATTGTTTCTATTATAACTACAGTATATTAATTATAATATGATGTTATTATAAAAATTTTACAATAATAATCATTATTCTATCCATCCTATAAATGAAAAAGTAATGATACGTGTGTACGTACGGCTTACCGTGTCCACGTCTTGGTGTAGTTTGTTATTCAAAAATTCATTATTTGGTTGGGTATACTAATGAGTATAACTAATGTAAATAATAAATATAACATGTTAGTGATTCTTTATATATGATATTCCATCCAATTACATACAATTTTACAATCAATATAATGATATCATTTCTCGTGCGTACGTACGGATTATCGTCTTCACGACGCGATGAGATTCATTTTCACATTCACCATTCAACGATGATTATAATACATATATTATTAATAAGTATGAATTATATGAAATAATAATGCTAATTAAAACATATATATATATATATCTGTGTGTTTTTGTGTGTGTATTTAAATATATCTTATTCACTTAGTTCCGTTCAATACGATATGAAAACAGAAACAACATTTATGCGTACGTACGACCTAAAATATCCATAAACAGTGTTTTATGTTTCTTATATATATCTATTATAAATTTTTATATTATAAATAAATATGATATATAAATCATTTTTTATATTTTGGAAGTATTTAAATAAATATAGAAATGGTAAAATTGAGAATAACATGTTAAAACACGTATAATAATTAAAGCGAGTATTACTGGAAATATTAATTTAACATGGAATTCATTATTGAATGGGTAGAATAAAGATATAAATTAATCATGTATGATATAATAAATATGAATATGGTTTTGGAATAATTTAATTACATACTATGGTTGTTATACAGGAGGTTAAACGTACCCTTGACCAAATGAAAGTGCAAGGTTAGGGTTAATTTCACAATCTCTTTATTATATGAGGTTGTTTTTACATAAGTGTCTACTGGGACATATTTATTATCCATTTCCATGTTTCAAAAAATAGTTTTAAAAGGGATTATTTTTAAGGGTCATTTTTACTAAAACATCATTTTAAATTTTTTAAAGATTTATTATTCTAAACCATTCTCATTAATGTCGGTGTTTTCAAAATGGTTTTAAGGATTTATTTATATGGACATGAATGTTTTAAAATTTTAATTCATATCAATAGTTTCAAAGAGGTATGGGAAAATTTTATTCAAAACTATATTTTATATTAATTCCTTTATAAATTATGTAACTTTTAAATTATTTCATGAAAATGGTATATTTCTCTCAATAATCATTATAGGTCATTTTCAACTATGTCAACATCCTTACAGGATATTATTCTTGATCGAGGTTGAATTATTATGATACAAATCTTCTATATTTTATTGATGATTTTATGATATGTTTGACTATAGATGTTTTTTTATACCATTCATGGTTTATGGATAAAGTATTGACAATTCGTATGCTAGTTTTAATACGAATGTTTATGTTTTGTTTAAACCTTTTTATATGAGGAATGTATTGGACTTAGTATGTGACGGGTGGAGCCCGCTATAGCTCCTTGATGCATCAGTAGGTCTCATGAGAAAAACTAGAGTCTTGGAACATGGCCTTGACAAACTCTTATTTGTAGTCTTGGCACAAGGCCTTGACTATGTGGTTATGAAGTCTGGCATTATGCATTCTATCATTATGAAATAGGCTATTAATATTAATGTTATTTTTCGACCAGTAGAATATAAATGTGAATAAGTAAATGGAATTATTTGATTTATATTTTCCAATTTTGAATATGTTTATGTTTAAAAGTCTTTTGTTTTAGTCTTAAAAACTTCCATAAATGTTTATGATTATTTGTGAATGTTTCCTCTATGTGGTTATCCTTACTGAGCTTTTGAGCTCACCCCTTGATTATGTTTTATTTTTCCCAGGATTCCAAGAAGTGTATTATGATTGATAATAAGGGTTAATTTTGGGGATTGATGGAATTCTCAAATGATCATTTATTTTGTGTTTTATTATATAATGTGTAATGTAAAGTTCATTTATGTAATCTATTTTCCAGGACTGCTCAACTGATCAGTCCTCAGGGACTTGATTCCTTTTAATCATTCTAATATATTAAAATAATGCACCAACTCTAGGCTTCTCGAGTCGGGGCATTATAGGTGAACCCTCATAAATATTTTTTGATTTTTCCTCTTCATAGTGTAGTATGTAGATACACTATAAGCCTATTTTAAGGATCATGACAAAAGGAATTTATAAAATTATGTTTACAAAATTACATTGAGGATGAGTTAAAAAATTAATGTGAGATAAATAGAAATTATCACATGCTTTCAAATAAATTGAAAAATATAAATAGAATAAATTAGAGGCATGGTAAATTTGAAATAGTAATATATGTGGTTGACTTGTTTATTTTAAAAATGTGGATTTATGTGATTATATTATCACATGTGGGAATATTTACTTTCCCATTTTATAAATTAATTTAATTTGAAATAAATTTTAATTATGTTAATATTGTAATCCCTTTTAATTTTGTTTACATTACATTCGTGATGAAATTAATGACTTTATGTGTGGTAAAACATTGGTAGCATGTACTATTTTTTAATTTTCCATGGGGATTCTGAATTAAGGAATTTATAAATCATGTTTCATTATTAACTAAATCTTCATTTACATAGTATAATATATGAATTTCTATGGCTTTTCACACAACTATAGGTTTTGAATGATTAAATTCCTTTTATAAAACAGTCTTAGATTATTTTATATAAAAAAATAAAATTTGAACTATATAGTGTGTGTATTTTTGGATAATGAAAGATGAGATAATAAAAATAAAAAACCCAATATTTTAAATATCTAGTTTTATAAAATTAATAACTTTTAATGAAAAATATTCTATGAAAATATCATTGGAATTTGTAGTAAATAATTCCAAATGATATGGTAATTATCATATCTCTCTCACAAACTATCCCTTTTCACAATAGTGTTGGTACATTAGTTAATAATAAAATAGTATACTTAATACCATTTTCAAATTTATAATTTATTTAACCAAATGGTAATGGTTAAAACCTATTTATACTTATTAGTTTATATAAAAAATTATGTTTCTCTCATCCCAGATTACAATGGTCATGCATAGATAAATAAAATGGATAAATTATGTGGAATTTTTTTAGAAATAAAAAAAAAAACTTAAATAAAAAATTAAAAAATAATTTATTTACTAAAATTTATCATGTAACACCCCATGCATCCACAGAACGCTTATCTTTGATTAATAGAGTAGCATGTGTTGTACGCAACTTCGATGTTCAAACACACGCTGCAACCAATAAAAGTAGCTGTTATGAATAGTAATACCCACTTTTTGAAATTTTATCAATTTTATTATTCAAATTGGACTTCATTTTTGGATTCGAAATATCAAAATTAGTTTAGGCTGAGTTTATGGTATTTTTCTGAGAACTTCCAATTTTTGATGAATATTGAAAAATACTAAACTTTAATTAAAAAACATTTTTAATACAAATATTTTATAATGATAAATTATAATATTGAGTGGTTTTATAGTATAGTTAGAATATATTTTTACCATTTAATCCAATGTTGGCCATTGGACGTAATTTCTCATTTAAACTAGACATAAACAAGTGTCAATCTTTTGATAGTTATTATTTCTTAAAAAACGCGGTTTTTTGTTTTAACAATGAGAATTCATTTTAAATTAATTTCTACCACTTATGTGTTTTTAATTTAGATAAATGGATTCCATATTTAGATACATGAGGTTTAAATTTCGTAAATAGTTAACTTTTATTTTTACACAGCTTGAATAATTACTTCGTTAGATATTTTACTTACCATGGTTAAAGGGTAAATCCGGTAAATAAGGATAAAAAATAATATTTTAATAATATTAAATTCCCCTAACATGTGTCCTAACCCTATTAGATGATACCTTTCCGACCATGGGAATATTTGGGTTGATTTTTTGACCCCATGGAGCCACTTGTAAGTGATACTGCCACTTTATATTAATTAAGTTAAAGTGTCATAAGCCTATATCTTTTAGCAAAACAATTTTTACATTTATATATGTTATCTTTTCAACTATAAATATTCATTATAAAGATAAAACGATTTCCAACATAATGGAAATTTATTTATAATTTTTAGACATTGAATAATTAAATTTATTTATAACATAATAATGATGCAGCATTCTCTTTATTAATGAATGAATCTGATAAATGGTATTATAAATGTTACAATAAATAAAATTTGAATGTTTTGACACCATCCACCAATTTTCTAGTTAAATATGAAATGTTAGGATTGATTAAATGAATTTAGTTCTAATTAATAAATTTGTTAGGACTTTAAAAAATCAATTATTAAATAGTGTTAAAATTGTCATAAAAGTGTTTTTAAAACAAATATTATATTATTAATTGATATTTTATTCCTAAATTCTAAGGTTCGGCCAAAAGATTTATATAATTATATGTGTTTAATTAATGACCATTTGGGGTTAGCTTGGATGTATATAGTATATTTATAAACCTTATAATATAAAAATACAGAGACACATGGTAAATGTCAAACTATTTATGTAAGAGTTAAAAATCTAAAATATAACGTTAATATAGTGACCCAAACCTGTCTAAAACCTATTGGTTGAGTGGTTTTCGAACCTTCCACACCTTATATTTTAAATAATTTATTTTTGAGAAATTAGGAACTGAAAATGAATTTATTATAAAATAATATTTCAAGCTTTTCCTAAGGTACCCCTCACCCCTCTTATAAAAGGACACCCCCCTTTACTCTAATTCACACCTTTGAAGCCATTTGGATCATCCAAAACCTTCCCAAATATCCTCTCAACTATACTCACTTCATCCTAGATGCCCTACATTAGTCATAAAGCCTACCTAAAGAGCCCTTTTGATCAAATCAAAATGAAGAACCCGAAGAAGAGGTAAATATTTCATCACCTCTTTCAAGTTTCTTTCTTTTTCCACATCCTTTTTCTTTGTTGTTTGCATTATAAAATAATAAATCAAGTATCTTATATATAATGTGATGTTATTATAAATATGGTACAACCAAATTCATTATTCTATCCATCCTTTTAATGACATGTCACCATACGTGGGTACGTACGACTTACCATCTTCACGTCGTGGTGTAATTGTTATTCAATACATTATTATTTTGAAGTGGATAATAATGATGTGTAATTGATGTAAATAAAAAATATAACATGATAATGATTCTATATATATGATATACCATCCAATTATATATTATTTTAGTATCAAAATACAGTTATTGTCGCTCGTACGTACGTACGGATTACCGTCTCCACGAACACGATGAGATTCATTCCCCATCGTATCCATTCAAGACTAATTTTCATTTGATGATTAAATGTAATATTTAAATACTTGATATCATTATCTATATGAATAATATACATACCATCTAGAACAAATATTACTCAGAGGAAAAATAATATAAAGTAAAAAAAATATGTTAACTCCCGAAACAACGATAATAAATAGATATTATTAACGAAGAAATGTTAAAAGATAATATATGATATCATATTATTGTATATGATTCATTAAAAATTTAATAACAATTATTTCACCATTATACAGGATTTTAACCTACCCTCGACTAAGGAAAAGTACACGGTAATGGTTATTTCTATAATCTTTTCATTATCCGAGGTTTTTTATACGTAATTATCTACTAGGACTTCTTTACCATCCCAATCCATGTTTCTTAAAAATATATTCCAAAACATTTTTAGTATTTTCAAGAATATGGGTTAAATTCATTTTTAACCTTTTATGACTTTTTATAAAATGGTTTGAAAGGAATATTTCCATCATTTTGCAAACAATGTACTTTTAACCATTTTGACAAAATTAAAGTTGGAATGTTTTCTTAACTTATACTGCGGGTGTGGCTATTTTCTACTGTTATAAAATCGTCAAAGCATTACTTACAGGATTATATGAATATTTTTTAAAATAAATGTTTTATTAATAATTATTAGACTCTTAAATGATTTCAAAATAGAAAGGTATATTTCTCTAAAAAAAAATTTGATTTCATTTATGTCAACATCCTTTGATGGATTTTAAGTTTATTTGAATATTATTTATTATAATAAAATCTTCCATATTGTATTAAATGAGTTAAGATATGTTTTATTGTAGATGTTCTATGTTTATACCATTCATGGTTTATAGAGAATGTATATGAAATTTGTACTCTAGTTTTAATACGAATGATTATGTTATGTTTAAACCTGTTCATATGAGGAATGCATTGGAGTTAGTAAGTGACGGGTGGAGCCCTCTATAGCTCGTCGATGAATCGGTAGGTCTCGTGATACAAACTTGTGTCTTGGAACAATGCCTTGACTATGTGGATATGATAGTTTGGTATTATGCATTCCATCATTATGAAAGTGGTTATTGATATTGCATGTGATTATTCGACTAGTAGAATTTCCATGTGAATAAGTAAATGTAATTATTCCATTTTATTTTCTCTATTTGATGCTGAAGTTCATAGTTAAAAGGATTTTGTTTTATTTATACATTGACTTAAATGTATATGCTTATTTATGAAAGTTTCTGCTATATTTTCATCCTTATTGATCATCTGAGCTCACCCATTTCTATGTTTTATTTTTTCTAGGATGTGAAGAAGTATTTTATGATTGACCTGTAGGGATAGTCTGAGGGGATATGAGTGTAGACTATAGATACTATGTTTTTTTAGTTATTCACTTAATGATGTAATGTAAAACTTATGAATGTATCTAGTATTTCCAAGGCCACTAAACTAATCGATCTTTCTAGACTTGATCTTTTGTGATCTTACCAATGTTATGTTATAATGCACTGATTATGGGTAACTGGGGTTGGGGAGTTATAGTTGGTATCAGAGGAAGTTTAGTATAATCCTTGGAAGCTCGATTTAGATAAACTCTGATTAGAGCACATAGCCCTAAGATAGACTTTGAGGATTAGTATAGAAGATATTCCTAGAATTTTGGTAATTTAGAGATTTTGTGAGTTTTCCAAGCAATACATCCTTGTCTGGATACGAGTATGTAAAGGAGGATCTAGCACAGATATACCTAGGGGTAAAATCCGAAAACACCACTTTGATCTAGACTCGAATGGGAACTGGTGCAGGACAACGGACCTTGCTGCACTATTGGTTATGACACTACCAGGGGATATGCTTAGGATAATTCTCATTTGTCATTACAAAAAATTATGAAGTGTTTATGAGTA
Organism: Viscum album; assembly: GCA_963277665.1. Taxonomy (NCBI): domain Eukaryota; kingdom Viridiplantae; phylum Streptophyta; class Magnoliopsida; order Santalales; family Viscaceae; genus Viscum; species Viscum album. Next base: position 941,076,838 of record OY728166.1, read on the forward strand.
TATACTACCTCAAAGAAAACATTTTTATGATTATGGATTAAATATATAAACTAATAAATTTATGTGAAGTGTTTTAAAGGTTTGGATTTATGTATTGTGATTCATAAAGTAATCTATTGCATGCCAATGTTTAGAAATGGTGCCTAGTATAAGGAATGGAAACTGTATCAATGCATGCAATCCATGTAGGGATTTCTATCCTCCTCAATATAATTATAGTGGAGCTAGTGATTCAACTGGTGTTGATCAGATAATCACCATACTAGGACAACTCACTCAGGGTATGAATAATAACCTTACCCGTATTGAGCACCCTGATCCGTAGCGTGGAGGATCAATGTTAAATCGATTCATGATGAAACAAAAGCTAACATTCAATGGGGGTAAAAATACACTAGTAGCTGAGCAATGGATAAATTTCTTACAGAAAATATTACACGCCTTGGGGAGAAGCGAAAGAAAAAAGTTGTCATGAAAGTTTACCACCTCACTGAAGATGCTGATCTATGGTGGTCATTGATTCAAAACACGAAGGATGTCGATGAAGTATCAAATATGGAATGGAGGTAGTTTTAAGAGACTTTCATAGAAAAATACTTTCCTGGGACCCTCAAGCGGATATGGAAAGGAAATTTCTGAGTCTGAGGGAAAAGGAGGATGAAAATGTTGCAAAGTATGAGTCTAACATTACAAGGTTAGAATGGAATGTTGCAGATTATATATGTAACCCATGAAGTAAGATTGATCATTTCTTTGATGGTATAAAACCGTTTCACCGTCGAGCATTAGTCTCAAAATCCTTCTCGTCGTATGATGATATTTTCTCATGTGCTATCAAGACAGAAAACGAATTCTTGAAGACTTACGACTTTAAAGCAAAGCAAGAGAAGAAGAGATCTACTAATCACTCTAAAAATTGAAATAAGGGGAAGAAGGGAAAAGTCTAATATCTATCCTACAATAAATGTGGGAAGAAACACCCTAGTACTTTCCTGAAAGGAATGGGAGTCTCTTACCAGAGTGGTGTAAAAGGCCACCAAGCTCGTGATTGAAAGGGGAAGAAAGAATATACCGATGTTAAATGCTAAAATTGCATGGATATGGGACATTATGAAAATGAATTTAATAAGCGTCAGGGGAACTTACCTCAGAAAATTCCAAGGGATCAAGGCCAAGATTATGTTATCACTACTGCTGAGGTAGAAGCTTTGAAAGACGTGGTGGCAGGTAATTTAATGGTTTCCTCAAGTTTAGAAAATGATTTATTTGATTATGGATCATTGCATTGTTTCATATCTTCCTAGTTTTATAAGAAAATTAGATATTTACAATTTGATTTAACTAGGGATTTGTCAGTTAAAACTCTTAAGGGAAGTATCATCACAATAATGTTTAGTGAATCAGTTCCCATTAGATCATATAAATGTTCTTTATCTGCTAATCTCATAGCCATACCCATGATTGTGTTTTATATAATCCTCAGTATGGATTGGATTTCGGACCATGATGTGAAGATTTATTGTAAGAATAAGGAGGTAACGATTTTTTATGATTATGATAAAGAACACCTTATCTTTAAAGAAGAATCGTCACCACCTAATTCTTATCTTGCTTCACCCCCAATAGTTCAAAAAAATTAAATTATTGGGGAGGAAGAGAATGAAATGACTGTGGGTGAGGAAAGGAATCATCAAATAGAGGATTTACCTATTGTGAGAGAATAAGATGATGTGTTTCCAGAAGATTTACCTGGACATCCTCCAGAATGAGAAATTGAGTTTCCATTGATTTAATTCACGGTTCAAGGTCCATATCGAAGACCCCTTATATAATGGACACTGTGGAATTAGTATAAGTAAAGAAACAACTAGAGGAATTGAGTAATAATGGACTTATTCTCCCTATTGTTTCTCCATGGGGAGCCCCTGTTATTTTTGTTATGAAGGAAGATGGATCTATGAGGTTGTGCATTGACTATAGGGAGATTAATGCTATAACAATAATGAACAAGTATCCCCTACCCCGCATTGATTATTTATTTGACCAAATTCATGGAGATCAATATTTTTCAATGATTGACCTTCGATCTGGATATTATCAGGTTTGTGTGAAGAAGGAAGACATTACGAAAACAACATTTCGAACAAGGTATGGGCATTAAGAGTTTACAGTAATGCCTTTTGGGCTGACAAATGCACCCTCTGTTTTCATGGATCTAATGAACATAGTTTTCAAGGAATATCTTGATTACTTTGTAGTGGTATTTATTAATGATATCGTGGTATACTCCAAAATCTATGAGGATCATGAAAATCACTTGCGCATTATTTTAAAGACTCTGGGAAGACATGAATTATATGGGATGTTAGCAAGTGTGAATTCTGGTTTCAGGAGATTTCTTTTCTTGGCCTTATTGTCTCTAAGGATGGAATCTCTCTTGATCCTTTTGTGACAAGAGAAATCCAATAATGGACAGGACCAATGACTATAACTAAGGTATGCAGTTTTATTGGTGTAGCAGGTTATTATCGACGTTTCTTCCTGAATTTTTCCCGATTGGCTAACCTATTAATGAAGCTCACATTTAAAGGGGTTAAATTTGTTTGGAAAAAAGAGTGTGAAGAATGTTTCTAATAATTTAATAGAAGATTATTCAATGCTCTTATCTTGACTCTACCATTTGGGAATGATGGATTTGATATTAATAGTGAGTCCTCAAATAAAGGACTTGGTTGTGTCCAAATTCTGAAAGATAGGGTAATTGCCTAAGCATCACTACAGCTAAAAATTTCTGAGAAAAAATATCCTACTCATGATATTGAGTTATCTGCTATAATATTTTCTTTGATGATTTGGAGACACTATCACTATGGTGAAAAATGTTTGATTTATACTGATCACAAGAGTTTGAAATATATTTTCTCATAGAAATAAATCAACATGACGCAAAGTAGATGGCTTGAACTACTCAAGGATTATGATTTCATGATAAAATACCACTTGGGGAAGAAAACTAAGGTGGTAGATGCTTTGAATAGAATGGATCATGGAGTTTTTAACAAGATGATAATTGAAAGGGATCCTATTTTCATGTATCTAGTGAAGATTGATATGGGAATTACCATGGAAGGTGAAACATCGATACTTGTTGAAATGGTTTCCAAAAAATATTTACTAGAAAGGATAATGATTTCTCAGACCGATGATAAAGAATTTCAAAAGAAGATTAAAGCTGTGAATGATGGGAGATTGAGTGACTTTGTGTGTGAAGATGGAATTTTGAAATTTGGAAGGAGACTTTGTGTTCCCGATATATCTGATCTAAGAAGGGAATTGTTGGACGATGCTCATAGTTCCAATTTCAATATACACCCTGAGGAGCACCCAAATTTACAGATATTTGAAGGAATACATTTGGTGGGACAACATAAAGAGGGAGATTGTTGATTTTGTGTCAAGATGTATGGTTTTTCAACAAGTGAAAGCTGGAAGGAAACGGCCTGGAGGAGTCCTGCAACCTCTTCCCATACCTGAGTGGAAATGGGATAATATAACGATGGACATTGTCAAGGGACTACCAAAGAATCCTAGGAAAAATGATTTAATATGGTCCATTATTGATTTTCATACCAAGTCAGCATATTTTCTTGCTATAAGAGAAGATCTACCACTTGAACATCTAGAAAGGCTATATATTAATGAAGTTGTGAGACTTCATGGAGTACCCATATCAATTGTTTCTGATCATTATCCATGTTTTACATCAAGATTCTGGAAGAGTCTTTAGATGGGCTTGGATAATGAACTTTGTTTGAGCACTGTCTACCACCCCCAAACTGATGGACAATCAGAACGGACTATTTAAACCTTATAAGACATGTTGATATATTTCTAACATGTCATTCAGGGTATGTGGGATCAATATTTACCTCTGGTGCAATTTTCCTATAATAGTAGCTTCCATTCAAGTATTCAGATGGAACCATATGAAGAATTATATGGAAAGATATTTCACACACCAACTTGTTGGAATTCTGTTGGTGAATGAAAACTCATAGGCCCTAATCCTGTGGAACAAACGATGGAAAAGTTGAAGGTAATCCAAAACCACGTCAAATTATCTCAAAGTAGGAAGAAGATCTATGCTGATAACCGAAGGAAGGATTTGGAATTTCATGTAGGAGATCATTTTTTCTTGAAGGTATCTCCATGGAAGGGAGGAATACGTTTCAGTAAGAAAGGTAAATTGAGTCACAAGTACATTGGACCTTTTGAAATTCTAGACCGAAATGGGGTTGTATCTTACCATTTGGAAATGCCACCAAGTATCTTCAATGTTCATGATGTGTTCCATGTATCACTATAGAGAAAATACAAGCCTAACCCAAAAAATGTACTCACCTACAAAAAATTAGAACTGGAACCCGATATGTCTTATTTCCAAGAGTCTGTCAAGATTCTTGATACCAGAGAACAAGTGCTGAGAAACAAGACAACTCGTCTGGTAAAATTTCTATGAAGAAACCATAAGATGGAAGAGGCAACGTGGGAACCCAATGAACTTATGATGAAGACAAACCCGAGTATTTTTACGGAGTAATATTCTAGAACTTTTGAGGATGATATTATTTGAATGGGAGAAGAATTTAACACCCCAATCTTCCATGATACGCTTCTGTTTGAATAATACAGTAGCGTGTGTTGTACGCAACTTCGAGGTTCTAACACACACCACAACTAATCAATGTAGCCATTTTGAATAGTAATACCCACTTTTGGAAATTTTATAAATTTTATTATTCATATTTGACTTTATTTTTGGATTCTAAATATCAAAAATAGCTTAGGGTGAGTTTTCTGTATTTTTCTAAGAAGTTCCAATTTTTGATGAATAGTGAAAAATACTACACATTAATTAAAAAAAATTCTTCCAAAAAATCTATACTAATAAATTATACTATTGAGTGGTTTTAAAGTATAGTTAGAATATATTTTTACCATTTAATCCAATTCTGGTCATTTGACGTAATTTCACATTTAAACGAGACATAAACAAGTGTCAATCTTTTGATAGTTTTTATATCTTAAAAAACACGCTTTTTGTTTTGACAACGAGAATTAATTTAAAATTAATTTCTTCCACTTCTGTGTTTGGAATTTAGAAAAATGGATTCCATATTTAGAATCTAGAGGTCCAAATTGTGTAAATAGGTAAATGTTATTTTTATACATTTTGAATAATTATTTCGGTAAATATTTTATTTACCATGGTTAAAAGATAAATCCAGTAAATAAGGGTAACAAATAATATTATAATAATAATAAATTACCCTAACACATGTTCTAACCCTATTTTCTGATACATTTCCGACCTTGGGCATATTTGAGTTGATTTTGGGACACCATGGAGCCACTTGTAAGTGATAATGACACTTTATATTAATTAAGTTGAAGTTAATACAAAAATGACAAAAGCATATATCTCTTAGAAAAACAATTTTTACATAGGGTTATATATGTTATCTTTTAGACTATAAATATTCATTATAAATCTAAAATTATTTAATACATAATGGTATTTTATTTATAATTTTTAGAAATTGAATAATAAAAATTTATTTATGACACAATAATGTTGCAGTATTTTTCTTATTAATGAAAGAATCAAATAAATGGTATTATAAATGTTACAATAAATACAATTTGAAAATTTTGATGCCATCCACGAATTTTTTAGGTTAATATGACATGTTAGTATTTATTAAATGAATTTATTTTTAATTAATAATTTTTTTAGGACTTTTAAAAAATCAATTATTAAATAGTGTCTAAATTGTTTTAAAAGAGTTTTTATAACAAATATTATATTATAATTTGATATTCTATTCCTAAAAATCTACGAATTGAAAAAAAAGACTTATATAAATATTGGCGTATAATTAATGAACCATTTGGGGTTCTCTTGGAAGTATATAGTAAGTTTATTAACCATATAATATAAAAATACAATGAAACATGGTAAATGTCAAATTATTAAACTAAGAGTTAAATCGGAAAGATAAAGTTAATATAGTGACCCAAACCTGTATAAAACCAATTGGTTGAGTGGTTTTAGAACCATCCCCACCTTATCCTTTATATAATCCATTTTTTATCCATTAGAAACCGAAAATGATTTTATTATAAAAAAATATTTCAACCTTTTCCTAAGGTGCCCCTCACCCCTCTTATAAAAGGACACTCCCCCTTCTATCTAATTCACACCATCAAAGCCATTTGTCTCGGCCAAACCCTACCCTAATACCCTCTAAACTATCCTTCCTTCATCCTAGAGGCCATAATTTAGTCAGAAAGCCATCTTAATGAGTCCTTTTGATCAAATCAAAAGTAAGAACACGAAGAAGAGGTAAATATTTCATCACCTCTTTCAAGTTTCTTTCTTCATCCACTTCATTTTTCTTGATTGTTTCCATTCTAAAATAATAAATCCAATATCTTATATATAATGTGATGTTATTATAATTATTGTACAACCAAATTCATTATTCTATCCATCATTTGAATGACATGTCACGATACGTGCGTACGTATGGCTTACTGTTTCCACGTCAAGGTGTAATTGTAATTCAATACATTATTATTTGGATGTGTTTAATAATGATGTGTAATTGATATAAATAATAAATATAACATGATAATTATTTTTTATATATATGATATACCATCCAACTATATATTATTTCGATATCAAAATAATGATATTTTCGCTCGTGCGTACGTACTGATTATTGTCTCCACACTACTACAAATACGGCTTTTATCAGTGCCAAAAATGGCCTTTATCAGCGCTAGAAAAGAGAGGATAAAGCCGGCGAAGATAAAGGGGGGTTATTTTATCAGCGCTCCGAAAAGCGCTGACAAATACCCATTTTTATGCACTAGAAAAAGTGATGATACAAGGGGTCTTTTATTAGTGCTAAAAGAAAGCGCTGATAAAAGGGTCCTTTATCAGCGCTTTGTTTTAGCACTGATAAAAGACCCCTATATTAGCGCTTCCATTATAATCTCTTTCCTTTTAGTACTGATAAAGGACCCCTTTTATCAGAGATTATTTAAAAGTGCTGATAAAAGGTAAAATAAATGAAAAACATTAAAAATAAATTAAAAAACATTAAAAAAAATTAAAAAAATACTGCCAATTGGGGGGGCATTTATAATTCCTGAATCCCCCCCCCCCTTTACAGTGCTTTTCTGCCCTTGTACAGTGCCCCACGCACCCCCTTCTCCCTTTAACAGCGCTTCCTCCCATATTCCCCCATGCGTCTGCGCCCCTGCCTCCACCTGGATTTGAACTCGAGACCTCCCCCCTACGTGCCTAAGCCTTTACCACTACTCTATTTTGATTTGTCTTCCAATTCATTATATCTATATATTTATATATTTATATATTTAGTTATATTTATTCGTATAGTAATATATATTTATATTAATATATATATATATAGTTATATTATAATATATATATATATAGTTATATTAATATAGTTATATTAATATAGTTATAATAATATATATATATATAGGTATATTAATATATATGTATATAGTTATATTAATATATATATATATAGTTATATTTATTCGTATAGTAATATATATTTATATGAATATATATGTATAGTTATATTAACGTATATATAGTTATATTAATATATATATATAGTTATATTAATATATATCTCTATTTACATATATATATATATATAGTTATATTTATTTCTATAGTAATATATATATTAATTAATATATATATTAATATATATACATTATATTAATATATATTTATATAGTGATATTAATATATATATTTATAGTGATATTAGTATATATATTTATAGGAATACTAATTTATATATATATATGTAGTTATATTAATATATATATAGTTAGATTAATCTATATATAGTAAGATTAATATATAGGTATATAAATATTCATATAATTGTATTTTAAATAAAATGGATGTTAGTTATTATTTAGATAAATCTAATTTTTTTTATGTAAATATATTTTATTATTTGTATTTATAATTAAATTTTTAGGTGTGAATATATAAAAAATATGTATATTTTGTTATATATTTTATTATAAATAGAAGTTAATTATAAAAATGATGAAATTTCAAAGACATAATATCAATATTAATGTAATAACTTGGAATAAATTCAGAACCCACCAAAAAAATCCAATAATACCCCCTTAAACGAGGCTGAAAATCAACAAAATGTTAAAAAATCAGGGTACCCCGACTAAAAACTCAGTGTTGGAGGCCTTATAGGCCTCTTTTGGCCTCTAAAATCCTATGACCGGGGTACATGCGAATAAAAATGATGTAGATCTCATCGTAGGCTTCAATTTGATATGTGATAGAGCTCAAACGGACACCCAGATCAAAAGTTATGGCCGTTTGAATTTTGAGTTTCGTTTTCAACATATTTTGGATCTTTTTTTAATTTTTTTAAATTCTTAGTCTTCAAATTGTTATTAAATGACTATTACTCCATAATAATTAACAAATTATTAATTAATTTTTTTTTAATTTTTTAAGAATCCATTTTCACTAAATATCTTATATATTAAGTATATATAAGTGTAAATGTACATTTATACTTATCTAAAATATATTGAAAAATTATATATTATATTTATATCAATATAAATATATTTATATATTAATATAATAATATATTTTATTTATTTTATTTTTTCAAGTCGACCCTTCATCAGCGCTTCTAAAAAAACGCTGATAAAGGCCCCCCTCTTTATCAGTACTACTAAACAAGAGCTGATAAAGGGGGGCCCCTTTATCAGGGAAAAAAGCACTCATAAAGGGGTGCCTTTATCAGTGCTTTTTTAGCACTGATAAAGTCACCCTTTATCAGCACTTTTTTGAGCACTCATAAAGGAACCCCCCTTTATCAGCGCTTTTTCGTTAGCGTTGATAAAGGGGGGGCGCAACGAAAAACTGTTTTTGTGGTAGTGCCACAAACGTGATGAAATTCATTCCCCATCATATCCATTCAAGACTAATTTTCATTTGATGATTAAATGTAATATTTAAAGACTTGATTTCATTTTGTATATGAATAATATACATCCCATCCATAACAAATATGACACACAAAACAACTACTATAAATGAAAACGTTTCTGTTAACACCTGAAACAACAATAATAATAAGATATTATTAATGAAGCAATGTTAAAAGATCATATATGATATAATATTAATTTATATAATTTCTTGTATAATTTAATAACAATTATTTCACCATTATACATGAGGTTAACCCACCCTCAAATAAGGAAAAGTACAAGGTAAGGGTTAATTCTACAATCTCTTCATTATCCGAGGTTGTTTATTCATAATTATCTACTGGGACTTCCTTATCATCGACATCCATGTTTCTTAAAAATGTATTCCAAAACATTTTCACTATTTACAAGACTATGGGTTAAATTCATTTATACCCATTTTGACTTTTTATAAAATGTTTTGAAAGGAATCTTTCCGTCGTTTTCCAAACATGGTACTTTTAACCTTTTCGACAAAATTAAGGTAAAAATGTTTTTTTAACTTATATGGAAGGTGTGGCTATTTTCCACTGTTATAAAATCCTCGATGCTAACCTTAAAATATTTTATGAATATTTTCACCATAAATTTTTTCTTTATAATTATGAAACTCTTAAATGATTTCAAAGTAGAAAGAGATATTTCTCTAAAAACGGGTTTGATTTCATCTATGTCAACATCATTTAATGGATTTTAAGTTAATTTGAAGTTGATTTATTATAATACAATCTTCCATATTATATTGAATGAGTTAAGATATTTTTGACTGTGGATGTTCTATGTTAATACCATTCATGGTTTACGGAGAATGTATAGACATTTAGTATGCTAGTTTTAATACTAATGTTTATGTTATGTGTAAAAGAGTTCATATGAGGAATGCATTGGACTTAGTAAGTGAAGGGTAGAGCCCGCTATACATCCTCGATGCATCAGTAGGTCTCCTGAGACAAAAAAGTATCTTGGCACAAGGCCTTGACAAAATTGTATTTTTAGTCTGGGCACAAGGCCTTGACTATGTGGTTATGATTGTCTGGCATTATGCATTCCATCAATATGAAAGTAGTTATTGATATTGTGTGTGATTATTCAACTAGTAGAATATCAATGAGAATAAGTAAATTGAATTATTCTATTTTATTTTTTCTATATTATGCTGAAGTTCAAGTTTAAAAGGCTTTTGTTTTAGTTATACATTGCCTTAAATGTTTATGCTTATTTATGAAAGATTCCGCTATATTGTTATCCTTAATAAACATCTGAGCTCACCTATTTCTATGTATTATTTTCCCATGATGTGAAGAAGTATTTTATGACTGACCTATAGGGATAGCCTGAGGGTATATGAGTGTGGACTATAGAGACTATTTTGTTTTAGTTTTTCACTTTATGATTTAATGTAAGACTTATAAATATATCTAGTGTTTCCAAGGATACTAAAATAATCGGTCTATCGTGACTTGATATTTTGTGAACATGCCAATGTTATGTAATAATGCACTGACTCTGGTAATTGGGGTCGGGCTGTTATATATCATCTATTAATATACATGTCATGAAAGGAAAATAACAAATAGATAATAAAATTATTATAGTGAAGACAAAATAAATGATATAAATTGATAAATGAAAATGGTGGTGGAGGCCAAGTAGAGGAATCTACTTTGCAATATATTTCATAATGAAGCTCTAATATCTCATCCAATATTCTAAATATCTCTCTATCTACTTATTTATAAGAATAAAGGAACCCTAAGGTCATAAAATCATATATCAAATATGAATTAGGTCGAAATTGGGATTTATGAGGCTCTTGTAACACCCAGACCCTAGTTACCCATAGTCGATGCATTATTACATAACATTGGCCTGATACATGGAATCACATCCTAAAGCACCGATCAGTTTATCCATCTTTGAAAATAGACACATACATTTGTTTTACATTACATCATGAGATAAAAACAACAACAAAAAAATTTCTCCTTTAACACACTTATATCCCTTATCCTATCCCTACGGGTCAACCATAGAATACTCCCTCACATACTAGAAAAAATAAAACATAGAAAGGGGTGAGCTCAGATGCTAAGTAAGGATAACAATATAGATGAAACATTCATAAATAAGCCGAAACATTTAATGAAATATATAAGACTAAAACATAAGACTTTTAATGTAAAACATCAGCATAATATGGAAAATATAAATAAAATATTACCATTTAATTATTCAAATGGATATTCTACTAGTCGAATAATCACATGTAATATCAATAAATATTTTTATAATGATGGAATGCATAATTCCAGACATCATGACCACATTGTCAAGGCCTCGTGCCAGGACTAAAAAAATTTTTTGTCAAGGATCTATGCCAAGACACTAGTTTGTCTAATAAGACCAACTGATGCTTCGAGGAGCTATAGCGGCCTCCACCCATCACTTACTAAGTCGAATTCATTCCTAATATGAAAAGGATGAAACATAAAATAAACATTCGTATTAAAACTAGTATCTGAAACACTACTGGAAACTCCTGGTTTCCCAATGGTTCTTTACTAATGGTTTAAACTAACCATTGGTAAAGAAGCCCTTTCCCAACGGTTTACTAAAACTATTGGGAAAGGGGTACCCCTTTACCAACGGTTCAAAAGAACTGTTGGGAAAGGGGTGTCTAAGACACAATTTCCCAATGGTTCTTGTTGAACCATTTTGAACTGGTCACCCTTTTGTAACATTTTGTTTAAATTATTGGTAAAGGGTATCTTGGACACCCCTTTCCCAACGGTTTTTAAAAACCATTGGGAAATCTTTTCCCAAAATAAACAATCGTACGCTCTCTCCCCCATTCATGACAGAACCCTAATCATTTCCATGGCTCCGCTCCTCTCGCGACTTCCCCCATCTGAACCTGTAAAAATACATCCAAATCGTCTCAAATAAGGTATGTTATTCTTCATACACCAAAAATATTTATGTGCTACCTTGTCTTTATAGTTATTCATGTCATATTTTAGTTTTAAGTTTTGATTTTGATGTGTATATAATTTTTTTGTGTTTTGATTTAATCTAGACATTATCCATTCCAATCCATTGAATTAATTAAATCCTTAACCCTCTATCGAAGAAGAGGCATCTCAAATTCAGTGTCATTGGATTATAGATTTTCTAAGTATGTGTTTTTATGATTTTTTTCTCTCTTGTAATTAATTGTAACTTGGAAATTTATTTATATGTGTTTAATAATTTTTGGAAAAGTTTTTATGAATGATTTCATTAAAATTCCTTGAGGAAAGTGTTTTATTAAAATTATTTTTTTTAAAAGGCTTATGTAATGTAATTTGTTATAGTACACTATGTGACTATGTTTGGTATTTAGTAACACATGAGATAACTGGTGTGTGAGATTGTGTTGTGAAAGAGATTCCATGGTTGGTTGAAGATTATATTTACGTTTTGAGCCTATGAATGAGTTGTTTTAAAGATATTTTGAGATATTTACCTTATGTTTATTGGTGAAAAATGTGAGATGTAGAGGTGGTTCATGATTAAGACATATAATTATTGCTAAACATGTGGATAAATCTTGCATAGTAGTGAATTCTTGAAATGTTTGATGTTTTTAGTCCTTTTTTATTTGGAGTTTCTTTTGATGGTGATGTTTCTTATTGTTACCTATGATGGGAATTTATTTTAGTTTCTAAATCAGCTGAGACTCCCCCACCATGCACAGCGTATGCAACCTCTACCCTTATTTAATCATTCTGTTTACACAATGTATGAAACCTCTACCCTTATTTAATCAGTGAACTAAAGTCATTAATTCAATCCTTCATTCTCACTATCATGTAAGAAATTGAAAGATGTAAACCCATCCTCACATGATTTCTTACCTTAGATAGTGTCCAACATATGAAATACGAGCTTTTGAATTCATGAGTTAACCAGGATCATATATTCCATTTCCCCCAAGATGACTGTACTAATATAACTTTATGGTAAATTAAATATGGTTCCCATTATACGGTGAATATTATGTGTCCTTCTTGGACAATACTCACTTTTATGAGGGTGGGGTTTTTTTCACTACCCATTATATCATGTGTAGACATCCATAAAAATGTTAGATAAGTCACAAGTTTAATTCAGTAATGTTGTTATCATTGACATGCATTATTATTAATCTCAAATTTAAAAATAAATGTTTTTGTCTATACTTAATGAAATTAAATCTTTTTACAATCCTTGAACAACCCATTAGTGTAGAATCCTAAAATTTATTCACCCAAGGGGTGCGCTTGACTTGGGGAAGTAACTTGGTAATGAAAGGTAAGACCATAGAGGCGCCAATAATGAGTTGTTGAACATGATTGAATGATTTGGGATGCCAATAACACATGATGGGACCTAAGGCATGTGCCTCTTATAGACCTAATGAAAATGAATATAAATAAATTTTAATTTAATTTATGAGTACTTGTTCTTTACATTATTTTAATAGTTCACTACATCGACTAGAATCTTATTCCTTTATCGTATAATTAAATGTATTTTATATTACAGTTCAATCCTATTGAATTTTTTATGACAAAATGACTTATATAAAAAATTTTTACAGAATGGATAGAAGTTGGATGTATGAAACTGATCAGATCTCAAGCGATTTTCAAAACAATTTGGAGAGCATTATAGATTTTACATTTCACAATGCTTTAGATTGTGGTCGCATACACTTCCCATGTTCCAATTGTGTTGGTAGACCTTGGTTGAGATGTGAAAAAGTCAGCAACCACATAACCAAAAATGGTTTTCAAGAAAACTACTTTTTTTGGTATCACAATAGGGAGGAAATGAAATCTCAAATTAGTGATGATCGAAATGAAAGGACTGGAATGGAGAATTTGTTCTATGATTGGTTTCTGTTTGTTTGTCATCATGAAAAAGAAAGGATTTTGACTCAAGAAGACTTTGATATGAGGACAGCTAATTCTTCTAGTGAAAATGATGATATTGATAGGGTGAAAAAATTGAAATATGCTGCCACGACTCCAGTAAATCGACAATGTGATAAAATGAAAAAGCTGTAATTTTTTATCCGATTGTTTCATGGGAAAACTATGTATGGGATTTCTAATACAGCAATCGATTTCATTCTTATCCTCTAGAATGATTTACTTACAGATGATACAGATATTCCCTCAAACCACTATATGGCATGGAAGTTAGTTGAGTAACTTGGATTTTCAAGGAACAAAATTCATGCTTGCCCGAAATATTTCTGTTTATTCTGGGAGAAAACCGCTGAATGAAATGATTGTATAAAATGTGGTACATACTGCTGGAAGTCAAAATCTGATGTAACACCATCCTGCGTTCCACAGAAAGTAATTTGGCACTTTCCATTGATCCCTAGACTCCAGAATCTTTATTATGTCTGATGACATATCAATAAAAATGAGATGGCATGACAGTGAGAGAAAGAAGACTAATGATGAGTTGGTTCATTCTGCATATGGATTTGCATGGAAGATATTTGATGCTTAACATCCTGATTTTTCAGATGACGTGCGTGATGTGAGGTTGGGTCTTTCATGGGATGGTTTTAATCCATTTGGGTATATGCTTACTTCGCACAGCACATGGCCAGTTTTTATAAACATTTATAATCTTCCCCCATGGTTGTGTATGAAAAACCCTTTCACATTCATGATTATACTCATATCTGGTCCTTCTGATCCTGGCATTGATATTGATGTATACATGAAGCTTTTAATAAAAGAGTTGAATCTTATTTGGGATGTGGGTGTGCGCACATACGATGCATGTTCGAAAGACATATTTCAGATGCATGATGCGCTTATGTGGACGATCAATGATTTTTCGGCTTATGCAATGATGTCTGGATAGACCACGAAGGGAAAACTGTCATTTCCAGTTTGTATGAAGAATAAAAGATCCAAGAGACTGAAACGTCGCTATAGTTTCAGTTTTATGGGACATCGACGATTCTTGCCAAAGGATCATCCATATAGAATTAATCGTCTAATATTTGATAATACCATAGAGACTGATGATCCACCTCAGTGTATGTATGGAACTGACGTGCTTAATGAATTGAAAGATTTCAGTTTTTCATTCGAGAATGGTCAAATGAAATCTGGAAAGAGAAAGAATGTTTCCACTAAAACCATTTACAATTGGAGGAAGAGGAGTATCTTTTTTGATTTCCCTTATTGGTCAACCAATTTATTACATCATTGCTTAGACATAATTAATATTGAAAAGAATATATGTGAAATGTTTCTTTCAGTTCTTCTAAATGTCATGGGGAAGACAAAAGATGATTTACGATCTTGGCGTGACTTGGTGGATTGGGGAATCAGACCAGAATTACATCTCGTGTGTATAAGTGAAAATAAATGGCAACTTCCATGTGCTTATTATGTGATGAAACCTATGAAAAAAACAATTTTTGGAAGTATTAGATACTATTAGATTTTCTGATGGATATTCAAGAAACATATCTAAACGGGTCAATAGAAGAGAGTTGAAGCTAAAATATTTGATGACTCAACATTATCACATTCTACTGCAAGAGTTGATTCCAATAGCAATCTATCAGCTGTTATTCGGTTGTGCCATTGGTTATAGATCTTTGTGATAAGAAGTTGTCCAATTTTTTCTTGGAAAAAAAGTTGACAGATGCCCCATTAATTATGTGTGAGTTAGAGAAAATATTTCTTCTATCATTTTTCAAATGAATGGTGCATCAGACTGTCCATATTCCCACTGAAATACTTCTTAGAGGACCTGTTTATTTTCGTTGGATGTATCCAACTGAAAGAAATATTTTCACATTAATTTCTTATATCCAAAACAGAAATCATCATGAAGGTTCTATCATGAACGGTTACTTGGATCAATAATGTATGGATTTTTGCTCGATGTATTTGTCTGATAATACTATAATATTTAAGAGACCAATGAGAATGAAGAAGAATAATATGAGCAAATTGAACCCATTTTTCCATCACTTCCTCAAACATGAGTAATTCTTGGATCATATACATTGTAGACATTAATCCATGAAGAGCGAGAGTCCGCACATCGCACAGTTTTGTTCAACTGTGATTTGTTCGATGACTACATCACGTAACTAAATTGATTATGTATATCTTACATATATATCTGTTAAACAATTCATATTTTTTATCTACAGGGAACATAAAACAATGATAAATAGGAAGCATTGTTCTTTATCTTTGAGAAGGAGAGAGACTTTGCATAGAAAAGAGTCTTCTTCTTGGTTAAAATTGAAGGTAAAAATATTAATGTTTAAAATAATTATATCAATATTTAATTAAGTTTAATAGTCATTTATATTGCAGGTATTGAGTTTGTCTGCTGACTCTGTCACTGAGGAAATAAGAGCTTTTGTTTTTGGTCCAAATACCGTGGTTCGTGACTATAAATCAACTGTTATCAATGGGTTCAAATTTATTGTCACTGAACGAGAAAATAACATGATAAAACAACATGATGGTGTTATGGTTACTACCACAACAGATTGTTATGCCAGTGCATCAGATAGTAGACCGCGATTTGAAAATCTAGGTTATTATGGAGTTTTTTAGAAAATAATAATATTGGATTATTACTCTCATGGATGAGTCACAATGACGAAATTCCATTGGTTTGATTCGATGAAGATACATGGAACATTTATTAATGATTGTGTATTTTGAGTAATTAATATGAATCACACTATTGCTACCGAAGAACCATATGTGTTGGCATCAATGGATAAACAAGTTTTTTATGTCAAAGACCAACTTTGACCTGAATTTGGTGTCATAGTTGAAGTAATTCCAAGAGATATTTTTTATTATGGTGATGATAGAATTGACACAATCCCTAGGGCCATTGGAACCAATCCATTTATTTCTTTTTATGACTCCAATAGCTCAATTGTCAGAGATGATTGTGAACCTGAAGTTGTGGTTGAAAATATATAGAATCATTCATCAATGTTCTCAATTCTTTTGGTTTACCTCGTGTTGGATTGTTAAGGTTGGTAATATTCAAATTGATTTAGTATTGATCACAAATATGTTTTAGCTGACTTGACTGGTATGTAAATTTTCAATGTTAATTGGTTGCAGTTTTATTTGAATTGCATTTTCTAATTTGGAATTGAACTGTATTCAAACCTAGTCAAACAATATTTCTAACTTGGTGAACATTAACACTTGTATGATTTATTAAATCCATTCAAGATCTTCTAAAATAATTTATAGCTAAATTACCAATTAATCCCCCTATTCGCTTATTTATTTAGTTTTTTGGGTTACACATTAGTTTCCTTTTTCTAATTAATTACATTGTTTTTTCAAAAGTAGGAAATGAAACCAATTTAATAGAGACGAAGGAAAAAAATGATGGAGAACAATCATCGAATGACGGAGTTGGGAATTCCATCCTTAGTGCCTATAGTGAGTACATTATTTCAAATTGATATATTTAAAGAATATATAATGTCATGTGATTAATTTTTTTGTAATCATTTTTGTAGGATCCACCTATACGTCGAATGTTATTCTATGGGGAGCCTAGTACTGGTCCTAGTACTCATGCCGGTGGTACGAGGAGGGTTCGTACCAAAGGTGGACGAGCAGCTGCGCGTACCCGACTAGAACCCGCCCCTCCCACTGACATGTCATCCTTCCAACATTCTGATACCGGTGTGTCGTTAGGGACACACGAGATATTTAGGCCTCCCATGTTTTCACTACCTTATGTAACTTCTGGCCCATCATTTTTACATCCCATGATGATTCCCACTCCCCATTTAGAATCCGATCAGACAGATGTCCCATCTTCTATTCCTTTTACTTCTATCTCTCCTAACTTCTATATTCCATCGTCTTCGAATCCTGTTCCACCATAGGGTGTTCCATCTATTTTTTTGGATCCAGCAGCGCTCAGCGATCAGACTGGAACAAGTATATTTATAGAACCCTAAAAAAATTTATAGCAATATTTATTTTCATTATAACATGTTTTGATAAAATATATTTTTTTCTTTCGTGAAAGATACATCTACTGATATGAGGCATGGGTGGGGGCGTACAAGCATGCGTTCGGTGTGGAACCTCTGCACACAGGTTGTGGTGGATTATAATGAAGACAACCAAATGGTTGAGAAAACAGGGCAACAATGTTGGAGTTTTTTTGCAACGCTTGCCAAATACTCTGACATCATTCCCGTCAGCCCGCTATCATGGAGACATTTTCCACATGAGGTCAATGATAGAGCTTGGGCATAGATATGAGTAAAAAAATATTTTCTGTTTAATTCCATTAATTATTTTTGTATTTATATGAATTAATATTTTGATGTCAGCTTTGATTTAATTTTCCCGATGGTGAGGGTGCATGATAGGAACGTCTAAAGGATTTAGGCAATCATTGGAGAGCCTACAAGCTTGAGTTGTATATTGGCTGGGTTTCTAGAGTTGGAACTGAGTTAGAGGCGGTACCAGTGGTGGATGAACGTCCTATAGAGCAGTATCGTCAGATGATTACTCATTAGACAAGTACCCAGTTTAAGGTATTAATTACGTTTGAGGTATTTAAATAATAACTTTCATGTTTTTCATTAATAATATCTATTGAATTTTCGAATTTTATTTAGGAATCATCTGGAGAAAATAAAAATAACATTGATTTAAAAAAATACATCAACACACTGGGATGCACTATGATGCCTGATTTTGAGAGGAAGCCGGCATGACAATTGTTTATAAGTTTTATTTACGACTTACACTTTCTTTTTTTCCTAAATTATTTAATAGTTTTCTAAAGTTTTCATATAAATTTAGTTTTCAATGTCATCGTAGAGTAAAATTCAAAATATTGAAGGAGGTGTGACTCGAGCAAAACTGTTTTGCTCGAGTAGATGGAAAAAGGATGGAAGTTCCATCAACGAAGCGACTAAAGAGCAGATTGTAAGTTTTAATTTGTTGAATTTATATTTTAATATCTATTTTTTAACTTAATGATATATTTATATTTGTAATAGTCTGCATTAGAGGCACTCGATTCCCAAGAACCAGACAAGTTTGGCCCAACAGATCACTTACATCAGGTGTTGGGAGAGGAGCATCCTGGCAGAGTACGCTGCCGACCTAGGATAGCCCCGACGAGGTATTGGCCCTCCTCAGGTAAGAGCTTTAGTGCCGCATAAGCTACAGCAAGTTAGGGAATAGGTAGAACAGGATGAGAAAAGGGCCACAGAGATGGCAGAACAGTCTTCTAGGGAAAACAGTGCATTTATGAAATTTATTGAAGTTCTACGTCCAACACTTCTAGTAGAGGCCAGCCCAGCTTTTGATGAATATTTGTCATCGATAAGTTCTATATATGGTGCACCAGGTGGTTGTTCTATTGGTGGTCAGGATGATGTCCAGCTTGACGATGATGATGGTGAGGAATCTGATGCGGAAGAGAAGGGAGAGGAGGAGGGCGAGGCAGGTGGCGAGGGATAGGAGGAGGGAGAGGGTGAGGAGGAGGGCACTAAGGAGGGTGAGGACAATGATGGGGATGAGGACGAGGGTGATGATGATGGTGATGGTGATGTGGTACAATTTGATCCATTACATTTTGGACTAATATTACTGAGATTTGATATTTAATCTATTCTAGTTGTTGGTTTTATCTAGACTCATAGTATAGTATTGGAGTTGAGTTATTTTTATATATTATCTATTTTTATGGATGTTTTTGTCTTTTATTGGTTGTGTGTTTGGGAACCCCCCACCTTCCTAGACACTGGACAACCCCCCACCATCTTCCTTGGACCCTAGACACCCCTACGGACACCCCCCCCCCCACCATCCTCCTTGGTCCCCGAACAACCCCCCGGATAGTCCCCGGATAGCCCCCAGTCAGCCCCCTAGACAGCCCCCCCACCCTCCTCCTTGGACCCTAGACAACCCCCCGAACACCCCCCGTACAGCCCCCCGCACAGCCCCCCCGGACATCGCCCACACCCTCCTTGATTTCAATTACTAATATAAAATCTATCATATATATTTTATTTATTTTCATAATGATAATAAATGTAAATCACATTTACACATCTAATCAATATTATAGATTATTGGTATGTTATAAAAGGTGTGTATTCATTGGGCATGACATTGTTGGCTCTGAAATGTTTCATAGCTTGATAAACTAAAATCTATTCCATACTAAGAATGATATAGAAAATTTTCTATATGAATACCCACAAGATATTAAGTAAATACCATTCCACTAATAGACACATGAGGATTCTCATAAATCATGTTTACCTTTATATTTCCACAAGGATTTTTAGTAAAAGTATTATCGTCTATTAATTTTATGATATTATCCTTTTAAATATAGATTTTTCATAAATAAAATAATTTAAAGACAAATAGTCAAATAGTGTATTTGAATAATGTGAATAAACAACTAACATACCACTCTAATTGTGTCTCTTTTTTAAAAAAATGGACAGGATTATAAGTGAAAAGAACAACTTGTATACAGAAAACCGACCAAACACATTCGGATTCTATTGATAATTTATCACAATGATCCATGGGACATATGTGATGTGTATGAGCCAACTTGGGCTCAATCCAAGGCATGGTGTGTCTAGGATCAGTCTAAGTGGCTCCCCTTTGTTTAAACAGGACAACATTTTAAGTACATATGGAAAACCGACCAAACACATTTGGTTTCTATTGAAACATTAGGAGAACGATCCATGGGTCATATGTGACGTGTATAAATCAACACTGCCTCAATCGGAGATGTGGTCTGGCCGGAACCACTCAGAGTGTTTGTCCTTTGTTTCAAAAGGGCATCATTTTAAGTTAAAAACATCAACCGGTATACGGAAAGCTGACCAAACGCATTCGGATTTTGTCGATACTTTAGAAAAATGATCTATGGTTTATATTTGACGTGTAAAACTCAACTCCGCCTCAATCCGAGGTGCGGTGTGGCTGACACCATTCACAGTGTCTCTCTTTTGTTTAAAATGGACTGGATTATAAGTGAAAAGAACAACTGGATTACAAAAAACTGACCAAACGCATTCGGATTCTATTGATAGTTTATAAAAATGATCCATGGGTCATATGTGATGTGTATGAGTCAGACCTGCCTTAATCTGAGGCACGGTGTGGCCGGGATCACTCTAAGTGGATCTTGTTTGTTTAAAATGGGCATCATTTTAAGTACATACAGAAAAATGACCAAACAAATTCTGTTTGTGTTGATAATTTAGCACAACGATCCATGGTTCATATGTGACGTGTAGGAATCAACCCCGCCTCAATCAGAGATGCAGTGTGGCCGACACCACTCAAAGTGTCTATCTTTTGTTAAGTGAAAAACATTAACTAGAAAATGGAAAACCAACCAAACGCATTCGGATTGTGTTGATACATTAGCAAAACAATCCATGGGTCACATTTGAGGTGTACGAGTCAACCCCGCCTCAATCCGAGGTGAGGTGTGTCCGACACAACTCAAAGTGTCTCTCTTTTGATTAAAATCGACTTCATTTTAAGTGAAAACAACAACTAGCATACGGAAAATTGACCAAATGGATTCTGAGTATGTTGATAATCTAGTACAATGATCCATTGGTCATATGTGAGATTTATGAGACAACCCTGCCTCAATCTGAGATGCGGTTTGGCCGACACCATTCCTAGTGTCTCTCTTCTGTTTAAAATGGACATCATTTTAATTGAAAACAACAACTGACATACAAAAAACTGACCAAATGCATGTGAAATGTGTTGATGCTTTAAGACAACGATCCATGGGTCATATGTGACGAGTACAAGTCAAACTCGCCTTAATCTGTGGAACGGTGTGGCCGGGATCACTCTAAGTGGCTCTCTTTTGTTTAAAATGGACAACATTTTAAATACATACGGAAACCCGACTAAACGCATTCCGTTTCCGTTGAAACTTTAGGAGAATGATCCATGGGCCATATGTGATGTGTAAGAATGAACCCCACATCAATTTGAGATGTGGTCTGGACGGAACCACTCAAAGTGTCTGTCTTTTGTTTAAAATTGACTTCATTTTAAGTGAAAACAACAACTAGCATACGGAAAACCGACCAAACGGATTCTGATTTTTTAGATACTCTAGAACAACGATCCATGAGTCATATGTGATGTGTAAGAGTCAACCCCATCTCAATCCGAGACGTGGTGTGGCCGACACTATTCATAGTGTCTCTCTTTGGTTTAAAATGGACATCATTTTAAGTGAAAACAACAACTGACATACGAAAAACTGACCAAATGCATTCGAAATGTGTTGATGCTTTAGGAAAATGATCCACGGGTCATATGTGATGTGTACGAGTCAACCACGCCTTAATCTGAGGCACAGTGTGTCCGTGATCACTCTAAGTGGCTCTCTTTTGTTTAAAATGGACAACATTATAAGTACATACAGAAAACCAACCAAACACATTCGGTTTCCATTGATACATTAAGAGAACGATCCACGGGTCATATGTGATGTGCACAAATCAACCCTGCCTCAATATGAGATGCGGTGTGTCTGGTACCACTCAAATGTCTGTCTTTTGCTTAAAATTGACTTCAATTTAAGTGAAAACAACAACTAGCATACGGAAAACCGACCAAAAGGATTCTGATTGTGTCGACACTCTAGCACAACGATCCATGGGTCATATGTGATGTGTTCGAGTCTACCCTACCTCAATCTGAGATGCGGTGTAGCTGACACCATTCATAGTGTCTCTCTTTTGTTTATAATGAACATCATTTTAAGTGAAAACAACAACTAACATACGAAAAAATAACCAAATTCCTTAGAAATGTGTTGATGCTTTAGTAAAACGATCCATCGGTCATATGTGGCGTGTACGAGTCAACCCTGCCTTAATCTGAGGCACGGTGTGCCCAGGATCACTCTAAGTGGCTCTCTTTTGTTTAAAATTGACAAAATTTTAAGTACATACGGAAAACTGACCAAACGCATTTGGCTTCCATTTAAACTTTAGGATAATAATCCATGGGTCATATGTGACGTGTAAGAATCAACCCCACCTCAATATGAGATGTGGTGTGGCCAGCACCACTCAAAGTGTATGTCTTTTCTTTAAAATTGACATCATTTTAAGTAAAAACAACAACTAGCATACGGAAAAATGACCAAACAGATTCTGACTGTGTCGATACTCTAGAACAATAATCCATGGTTTATATATGACATGTACGAGTCAACCCCGCCTCAATCCGAGATGCGGTGTGGCCGACACCATTCATAGTGTCTCTCTTTTGTTTAAAATGGACATCATTTTAAGTGAAAACAACAACTGACATATGAAAAACTGACCAAATGAATTCAAATTTTTTTGATGCTTTTGGACAATGATACATGGGTCATATGTGATGTGTATGAGTCAAGCCCACCTTAATCCGAGGCATTTTGTGGCCGAGATCACTCTATGTGTCCCTATTTTGTTTAAAATGGACAACGTTTTACGTACATAAGAAAAACTGACCAAACGCATTCAGTTTCCTTTGAAACATTAGGATAATGATCCATGGGTCATATGTGATGTGTAAGAATCAACCCCGCCACAATCTGAGATGTGGTGTGGCTGGAACCACTCAAACTATCTATTTTTTGTTTCAAAAGAACATCATTTTAAGTGAAAAACATCAACTGGCATACGGAAAACTGATCAAACTCTTTCGGAATATGTTGATACTTTAGGAAAATGGACGATAGGTCATTTGTGATGTGTACAAGTTAACCTCACCTCAACACGAGGCATGACGTGGCCGGTATCACTCTAGGTGTATGTATTTTGTTTAAAATAGATATCATTTCAGGTAAAAATATATGGTATACAAAAAACTGAGAGAATTATGAATTGAATTCCGGTCTCCACATATAATTTTCTTCTAAATTTTAAATTGAATTCTAAATCAATTATGTATGTTTATAATTACGTTATGAATTTTTATTTAATTCTAGAACTGTATAGTTCAATAATTCATTATATGTTAAATATGTATGAATTTGTTCTCTATATGTATGTATCAGTTTTTTATTGCAGGTATAGTAATTGCAAAGGAGAAGAATGTGGGTTGGTGTGTAAAATTGGAGGTTGGAGTGCAAAATTGGAGTCTGTTGTGCAAATTGTAGGCTACTATGCAATTTGCACAGAAACCCTATGCCAATAGTTTGAAACTGTTGGCATAGGCTTGTAATAATCCTTTCCTAACGGTTTACAAACCGTTGGGAAAAATTACTATGGAATTGTTTGCCAACGGTTCAAAGAGAACCATTGGGAAAGAGTTTATTTTCACCACTTTTACCAACGGTTTAGTGTAAATTGTTGGTAAAACATATGCCAATGGTTTGGTTTAACCATTGGCATAGGTTAATTTTACTAACCTATACCAACGATTCTTTGTAAAATGTTGGGATAGGTTTTTCCAACAGCTTACTTCCCCACGGTTTTCAGAACCGTTGGTATATGTTATACCAATGGTTCTACGGCCTTTCCCAATGGTTTTGAACCGTTGGGAAAGTCCCCATTTCTAGTAGTGAAATGTTAACACGTAAACCATAAACCATGAGTGGTATAAAAATAACACACACATAGTAAAACATATCACAGAACCATCAATACAGTATGGAAGATTTGTAACATAACAAATCAACATCAAACAAGTATAAAATCCATTAAAGGATGTTGACATAGATAAAATAAAAATTATGTGAGAGAAATATCTATTTCTATTTTGAAATAATGTAAAAGTAATGTAATTATAAAAGAAAAAATTTAATTTGAAAATAATATTATAAGCTTGTAAGGAATGTTTCAAAGGTGATATAATGGTGGAAAATAAATGCACCCACAGTATATGTTAAAAAACATTCTTACCATAATTTTTCAGAAATGTCATAAAGTACCTTCTCTAGAAAACGATGGAAAGATTCCATTCAAACCATTTAATAAAAATTTATACAAGGTTAAAAATTAAATTAACCCATAGACCCATAAATAGATAAAAAATTGAAATAAATTTTTAGGAAACACGGATGTGGATGACATAGAGGTCCCAGTAGATACTTATGATAAAACATCCTCAGATAATAAAGATATTATGAAATTAACCCTTTCACTATACTTTTCCATGGTTGAGGGTACGTTAACATATTTTATAATAGATAAATCATTTTTATTAAATTATACAATAACCACATAGATAAATATGATATCATATATGGTCTGCTAATATTTCTAAGTTAATAATATTTAAGTAGTATCATTGTTTCAGGTGTTAACTGATTCATTTTCCATTATATGTTTTGTTATATAAGCCTTGTTTGATATGGATAGGATGCATTTTATACATAAAAAGATTTATTTTAAGTTCTAAAACATTATTTTCAATAATAAAATGAAAATTAATCTTTATTGGTTACGATTGGGAATGAATCTCATTGCGTTCGTGGAGACGTTAATCTGTATGTACGTACGAACACTACTTCCATTCAATTTTTTATTAATTTTAAAATGAAAGAAAACAAAATAATAAAAAACTGTATTATTATTATTATAGTATAATATAATATTTTATATACTTTACATAATTTCATTACACCATCATTTATATGTTCTATGTATGGTATGAACGAGTCAAACCACTTTTAGAGGGTGGTAGTCCCCACTTCCTCAAATGAAATTTTCATTTATATACAACATGGAAAGAATAAGGTTAATCTATAAAAGAGAATTAAAGAAGATTATAGATAAAATAAATATCATAAATATCTTATATAATTAATATTCCATCATAATGGCCACTATAAGAGGTGGTAGTAGAAGATTGAACAATCAACTTTTTATGAGGAAGTACTTTACCATCCATAGAAACATTATGTTCTATTCCTATTAGATGGAGGTGTGTGTGTGTGTGGTTCAAATACATCTCATAAAAAACTAGTATATTTAAGATACTAGTTATTTTATAAAAAATTGGAATAAATATAGTTTAGGGAGTTGGATAAGTAAAATAAAATAAAATAACTTAAGAGGAGATGTTACCTTTAAATCAAGAAACTCGCTTTGGATTGAACCAAATGTCATCCTTGAAGTTTTTTCTTCCTAAGTTAAGGCTTATAAGATAAATATAGGGATATAGGGAGCTTAATTGGGAGGATTTTGGATGAGCCAAGGGGTTTGAGCTGTGTTAGTAATGGGATAGAGGTGATGGAATTTGTTAAGGGAGGGGAGAGGCTCTTTAGGAATGTTTGAAAATGTTATTTTATTATATATTTATTATCTGTTTTTAAAGGTCCAAAACTCAATAAATTAAAAGATAGGATGACTCATTTTCAAAATAAAATCATCCAATAAAAATTTGACAGGTTTTGGATGTTGTTCAAATTTTTATAATCTCATTTATTTAAATCATTTATTAATGAGATAAACACGGCATCATTATTGTGTCATAAATAATTTTATTTATATGATATCTAAAAATTATAAATAAAATACAATGATTTTGAAAGCCTATTATAATTAAAATTAATATTTCTAGTCTAAATTATAACTTATATTACCCTATGTAAAAATTTTAATACTAAAACATATATGTTTATGGCCTTTTTTCTTTACTTTAAATTAATTAATATAAAGTGTCATTATCACTCTCAAGCGGCACCATGGGGTCCCAAAAACGACCTAAGGATTCCCGTGTTCAGATATGTATCAACCAATATGAATAGGACACATATTAGGGTAATTTAATATTATTATAAGAATATTTTTTCACCCTGATTTACCAGATTTACCATTTAACCATGATAAATAAAATATTTACAAAAGTAAATATTCATAATGTCTAAAAATAAAAGATTAATATTTACACATTTTGGACCTCCTGATTGAAAATATAAAATCCATTTTTCCAAATTCAAAACACATAGGTGGCAGAAAATAATTTAAATTTAATTACTTTTGTTAAAATAAAAAATGTGTTTTTAAGAAATAATAACTATCAAAAGATTGACAGTTTTTTACATTTTGTTTAATTATGAAATCACAAAAAATGACATAAATTATATTAAATAATAAAAATATAATTTAATGATTCTTTAAAACCACTCAAATTTATAATTTAACACTATAAATTATTTTGATTAAAAAAGTTGTTTTCAAAAAAAAATTAGTATTTTTCACTATTCATCAAAATAAGAAATTTATCAGAAAAGTTCCAAAAATTTATCCAAACTAACTTTTTATGTCACATTTATAATTAATAATTTAATTTCATTATATTGAATATATAAAAGTGAAAAATATTGGTTTTAATAAAGGTTCTCCATTAAAATGTAGTAAAATAGCATTTTTTGAAAAAATGCTTCTTTTATCTAGAAAAAAATGAATCTGTTCTTATATTATGTCTAATAAACACATTATATGTACAATAAAATTATACGAAGTATATAAAATTCAAAATTTAGTTAATAATATTCATAACATCTTTTTGAATGGTAAGTTTGGTAAGTCGTGGGGCGCTCGAACGCGGTGTTGTGTGTAACTCAAGTTATTGAATTTTATTGAAGAGATAATGTACTATGAAATATTGGGGTGTCACATTCTCCCCTCCTTTAATAAATTTATTCCTTGAAATTTGAAATATTTCTTTGAAAATAAATGGATTAAAATAAAAAAAACCATTGTGGAAAACCCACTTCGGAAATTGGGTTAATGAAATATAGTCTTAATAAGAGGGAAAGTGAAATGAAAAAGTGACCACCCAATTATGATCTCAATTATGAGAACATTGGTTGAAATTAGTGACACATAATTGTAATAAAACATTAATATTAATTTGGAGTGATTGAGGTCATAAATCCCAAACAAGTATAAAAATGAGGGGCTCAAAAGCATCAATATAAGATGATTTAAAATATCATCGGTTCATAAAAACATAAGGTATTAGGATATAAAATCTTTGGTTTTGATATCCATTCACTAAATATTAATAAATAATTTATTCATAGAATAAAAGGAAAAAATATACATGATAATTAGAGTTTCATCCTTTAAATAATTCATAACACAAACTCAACATTCACTCCAAAAGTTAATATAATTCAAAAATATTGTATTTATCCTATTTCTATAGGGTTCCAAAAATAATGAATTTATAATTCATTTGTTAGAATATTTAAAAAACTACATTATAAAACGAGGATATCATGTAGGCCAGTTGTAGGTGATGCACCCTTGTCTTCCTTCAGTTGCGGGTTCAAGTATCGCGGCCTTCTTAGACGTGACGGGTTGTCGCCCGATCTCCATTTTTTCCTTTTTATAACTATCAAAAAATAATCTTAAATAATGTTTTAAACATAACATAGTATCCAATTACAAAGATAATTCATTCCTACCTTTAGACTTATCCAAAATACTTCTGTCCAAACACACAGTCCAATGTTTATAAGAAAGGTAAACACAATGAAGAACTTTTCCCACATAATAACATGTGAATACATTCAAAGTGTATTCTTATAAAACATTGTAACACCATGAATTACTAGAAAACCTTATTGTTAAAATCATGTTCCCTTATTCTTTATATAATACTGGATATACTTCTTATAACAAAAAATGTTTTAATCTCCAACAATATTGGAATAAACATACAATATAGTCAAGAATATCAAATGTAATTTTTCCAAATCAATCATATCTTATTCCGAAATTTTTACCTCAATATCAAAACAATATTATGGTTTATATTTCCTTCAACCATTTATTTTCCCAAAAAAATAACTTTCTATTGAGTCACATTTCTTTGTACCATATAATCTCATGTTTTTAATGAAATAGTATTACAACATAAACCATATATACTCCATAATAATTATAACCAGTACATCATTGATACAATACTCAAATGAAATAATTCATTAATATCAACATAATAACACTATTCATTACTCTTCATATGTTTAAATATCATAAATTTATTATTCACCAATAGAATCATTTGTGGTATACTCTGATAATTGGTACGTTTATACTTGTAGTGTCCCAAATCATTGTAGATTAAGCATTTTACATTTGAAACATTTTTCTTACCCTTGAAATCAATTACATGGTGTCCTTTTTCTAAATACTTATAACAAAATCTTATTCCCTTTAAGAATTTACCAAGGTTATTCATTATACAATTATCACATATGGGAAAATCCTTCTTTCCCTTATTCCCTTTATCCATCATTCTCTCTACCTTCATTTTCTTCTCGAGCATCCCTTCAAAGCCATAAGACTAAGAGAATTATTTACGTATCATATTAACAAATGACACTATTTCTTCATATGACGATAATACTTGGGAGACTATTTCCTTTCTTAATGTGAGCTTAATACCATCAAATATATTATACTTCTTACTCATTGGATCATGCATATTGCTGGAGTTCTCATTTTATCTACTGGGTGCCATTTCAAAACAATGACATTAACTATGTTAGTTTATGAATACAAATTCAAAAATCCAAACTTATAAAATACCTAACATAAATTGGAATGATAATTCTTATAATATACAAAAATAAAAATTGATTTCATGGAGATGTGTTTTCTCATAAATCCATTATAATGTCTTATAATGAAAATTTGAATTATCTGAAGCATTTCCCCTTGGAGTGTCGTAACCATGAGGGAAGCATTCCCATTTTCATGTACCAGGATACCACAGGTCAAGCTCGAAAGTCCTTGTTGAAGTTTTCACTCTAAGGTACATCTGTTCCAAAGCCACTTCTACCTTCTCGTATCAAGACAAGGATGTATTGCTTGTAAAATTCACAAAATCTCTACATTACTAAAATTATAGGAAGTTCTTATATACTAATCCTTAAAGTCTATCTTAGGGTAACGTTCTCTAATCAGAGTTTTTCTAAATATAGTTTCCATGTTTTTTTCTAAACTTCCTCTGATACCAACATTAATGCCCGAACCTAGTTACATTTTTCGATACATTATTACATAACATTTCCATCATATAAAGAATCATGTCATGAAGGACCGATCAGTTTTTCAGTCTTGGAAAATAGATACATACATAGGTTTTACATTACATCATGAGATAAAAAACATTGTGTCCCCATTGAACACACTTATATTCCTTTTGCCTATCCCTATAGGTCAACCATAAAATAATTCTTCACATCATCGAAAACTAAAACATTAAAATGGGTGATATCATATGCTCAGTAAGGATACCAATTTATAGGAAACTTTAATAAATAAGAATTAACATTTAAGTCAATGTATAAGACTAAAACATAAGCCTTTTAAACATAAACGTCATCATAATATAGAAAATATAAATTTAATAATTCCATTTACTTATTCACATGGATATTCTACTAGTCGAATAATAAAATGCAACATCAATAGAAAATTTCATAATGATGGAGTTCATTATGCTGGACATCATAACTACATAGTCAAGGCCTCGTGCCAAGACTATAAATAAGATTTAGTCAAGTCCTTGTTCCAAGACACTAGTTTGTCTCATGAGACCAATCGATGCATCAAGGAGCCATGGTAGGCTTCACCCGTCACATACTATGTCCAATGCATTCCTCATATGAAAAGGTTGAAACATAACATAAACATTCATATTAAAAATAGATTACGAAATGTTATTATGTTAACTATAAATGATGAATGGTTTAAAAATAACACAACCTAATCAAACATATCAAAAAACCATAATAAAACAAGGAATATTTTTATCATAATAAATCAACTTCATACAAGTATAATATCCATTATTGGATATTGATATAGATGAAATCAAAATTATTTGAGAGGAATATCTCTTTCTATTTTGAAATCATTTAAAAGTCATGTTCCTATAAAAGAAAATATTTATTTTGAAAATATTCTTATAATAATTTAAGGGAATCATGAAAGATTTTATTAAGGCAGAGAATAAAAGCACCCACCATATATTTTAAAAAACATTCTTACCTTACTTTGTCGAAATGGTCATAAAGTACCTTGTTAGGAAAATGACGAAAAGATTACAATCAAACCATTTTATAAAAAATAAAAAAATGGTATAAATGAATTTAACCCATAGTCTAGTAAATATTAAAAATGTTTGGAATTGAATTTTTAAGAAACACGGATGTGGATGATAAAGAGGTCTCAGAAGACACTTATGTAAAAACAACCTCAGATAATAAAAAGATTGTGAAATTAACCTTTACCTTGCACTTTTCCATGGTAGAGGGTACGTTAACCACCTTTATAATAGTTAAATCATTTATATTAAATTATAAATAAACCACATACATAAATATGATATCATATATTATCTTCTAATATTGCTTTGTTAAAAATATTTTTGTACTATCATTGTTTTGGGTGTTAACTAATTCATTTTCCTTTATTTTTTTTGTTAAGTAAGACATGTTTGTTATGGATATGATGTATTTAATTCATACCTGTAATCATATTATGTTTTTAAAAATTAGTTTTAATAATCAAATGAAAATTATTCTTGAATGGTTATGATGTGGAATTAATATTATCGTGTTCGTGGAGACGGTGATCCGTACGTACACACGAACAATACTACCATTTCATTTTTTAAAAAAGAAATGAAAGAAAAATGATATATAGGTATATTATTATTCCAATATAATATATTATTATATATACATTATGTATGTTCATTAACACCATCTTTTATACGTTCCATGTATGGTATGAATGAGTCATATCACTTTTAGGGGGCGGTAGTCCGCACTTCCTCAATTGAAATTGTCGTATATATACAACATAAAAATAATAAAGGTATGCTATAAAATTTAATTAAAGAAGATTGTAGATAAAATATAAAACAAAAATATCATATATAATAACTATTCCATCATAATGGCCACTATTAGGGGTGGTAGTACAAGATTGAACAATCATCGTTTCATGAGGCCGTAGTTCGCCATCCACAGAAACATTATGTTATATACCAATTAGATAGATGTAATTGTAATTTTAGTTCAAATAATTCTCATAAATAAAACCTAGTATATTGAGGATACTGTTATTATTATAAAATAAAAGAATAAATAGAGTATAGAGGGTTGGATGTAGTAAAATAAAAGAAATTTACTTAAGAGGAGATATTACCTTTAAATCGGGTAACTTGCATTGGTTTGAAACAAAAGGCCTCCATTATGTTCCTTCTACTTATGTTAAGCCTTATAAAAGGAAGAGAGTGATGTAGGGAGATTGATTATCAATATTTTGGATGATCAAAATTTCTTGACAGGTGTGAGTAATGGTTTAGAGGTGATGACTTTTTATAAGGGAGGGGTGGGTCTCTTGAGGAATGTTTGAAAATATTATTTTATTATATTAATATTTTCAGGTTATAAAAATCTAAAACTCATTAATGTCGAATATAAGATAACTCATGTTCTAAATAAAATCATTCTATAAGAATTGGACTTCTTTTGTATATAGTTTTAATTTTTATAATCTCATTTATTTAAATCATTCATTAATGATGTAAACCATGCATCATTATTGTGTCATAATTTTTTTTATTTGATTTCTAAAAATTATAAAAAAAATTAAATGA
The DNA here is from genome assembly GCA_963277665.1 of Viscum album. Lineage (NCBI taxonomy): Eukaryota > Viridiplantae > Streptophyta > Magnoliopsida > Santalales > Viscaceae > Viscum > Viscum album. Next base: position 941,109,699 of record OY728166.1, read on the forward strand.
TGTAGGAAATAATTTTATTTTTCAAATGATTATTTATAGTTGGAATTATATTTTATATAACCCCATATAACAATTGTTTTACTAAAACATATATGTTTATGCCATTTTTCTCTTTACTTTAAATTAATTAATATAAAGTGTCATTATCACTCTCAAGTTTCTACATGGGGTCCAAAAAACGACACATGGATTCCCATGGTTGTAAATTTATCATCCAATAGGAATAGGACACATATTATGGTAATTTAAAATTCTTATATTAATATTTTTTTTACCCTTTTTTACCAGATTTACCTTTTAACCCTGGTAAATAAAATATTTACTGAATTAAATATTCATAATTTCTAAAAATAAAAAAAAATATTTAATCAATTTGGACATCTTGATTCCCAATATTGAATCCATTTTTTCAAATTAAAAACCCAGAAGTGACAGAAATTAATTAAAAATAAATTACCCTTTTAAAAAAAATCGTGTTTTTAATAAATAATTACTATCAAAATATTGACACTTATTTATGTCCAATTTAATTGTGAAATTACATACAATGACCTAAATTATATTAAATTATAAAAATATAATCTAATTTTAATTTAAAACCACTCAAATTTCTAATTTAACACTATAAATTATTTCGATTAAAAAAATAGTTTTCAATTAAAATTTAGTAATTTTCAGTATTCATCAATATATGAATGTTATCAAAAAAGTAGTAAAAATTTATCCAAAATAAATTTTTAAGTCTCAATTATAATGAATAATTTAATTTCATTTAATTTAATATATATAAGTGTCAAATATTGGTTTAAAAAATGGTTCACCATTAAAAGGTGGTAAATTCTCATTTATTCCAATATACTTCTTTTATCTGAAAAAATTTAATTTATTCTTATATTATGTCTATGAAACACATAATGTGGATTCTAAAAGTATAAAAAGTGTATAAAATTCAAAATTCTATTAATACTATTCATAACCTCTTTTTGAATGGCTTTTTTGGTAAGTCGTGCTGCTCTCGAACTCAGTGTTGCGTGTAGCACAGTTTATTTAATTTATTTGAATAAATAACGTACTATGAATTATTGGGGTGTCACAGCTCTAATTTGTGGGCCCCTATTAAATTATATGGATATATGTTTGTTTATGGGTTTGTTTAGAATTTCTTAGATCAATAAACAAAATGTAAATCAATTACATTTCGTGGGGCTCCTCTAGGATCAGTTTTTTATGTATTATTTCAATCCACGAGTTCATATCAATGTTTCATGATAACAATTACATATTCACAAAATGAATTACAATATTTCAGTTTTTTAACGTAATTTATTTTTGTTTTTTCAAATTTCAATAATATATTTTACCCTTGAACTATCATGTTTCCTTTAGAATCATTTTTTCAATTAATGTTGTATCTGATTTGAATTTTTTCCATTGAATATTTTTAACATCTTTCATACCAATAATGAAATAAATAAATTACCATATAAGAAAGAATTAATAACATGACCACAAAAGTCAATATAAATTTTTTTTAATCAGTATGAAATAATTGAAACAAGAAATCGGATGATCTAATAGGCTCTTTATTTGTGTATAAGGGAAGAGAGGTGTCATCCTTTTAAAAGGGTGAAAGAGGACACACCTATAATTTTTAAAGAAATATTATAATATTTATATGTCTTTTATATGATGAATGCCTCAAATTTGACTCGAATATGGATATGTGATTATAATGGTTCAATATATGATCATATAATAGGATTTAAACATGTTTTTTGGTTATTATATCTCATATAATTTTAGTTTTTATCTTTTTAACCTATTATTTCTCTTTCTGTGGTAACTAAATTTGTACCATAATTACAATTAAAAATTACTAAAACATTACCTGGCCATATTACACAATATTTATTATTTTGATTCCTAATTTTGGATCCAATTTAAAACTTTCAATTTCAATAAGTTGTACAAATTAATTTTAAAATAATTTTGCAAAACACAATGAAAATCCATTTCCTATAAAACGTGTCTTGTAGAGTAAAATGAGTTTACCTTCTTTATATGCAATGTAAAAACTATATGACGAGTGGTCAAATCAATGGTTGAATATGTATTCTAAGAAATTAATTAAATAATTCATCATCATATGTCAATTTAATTTAATATGATAAATTCATATTATGAGCATAAAAACATTTTTTAAGTAAATAATATCTTTTTTACCATCACATGATTTATATTAATTTCTTACAATTTTAAAACTAATGAATTAATTTTACAAAATAATTATTCATTATTTATTTATTCATATTCATACATTATAAATAATATACTGGTAAATAATTTTCACATTAAATAATAATAAGTCAATAGTATATAAAACATCATTTAGAATCAACATTGCATCTAAATAAAGATATTAAGTGAATAAAATTTATTTAAAGAAAAATGTATCATAAAATAATATGGTGTTATGTTATAACCTATTATAAGAATTTATCCCTTAAATTCCCATAACATAAACACAAACTACTATGGATAGTTCTTCTTCATAAGATAATTGTATTTCTATATAGATTCCACTAATTTCTGATTCCTATAGTGATCTTTAGCTAGGTTAGTGGTCTTGATCCATAGATCATAATATCTATAATATATGATTTATGTCCAAAATTATTGACGATAAATATCATTCTCTAATAATATATTCTCTCTGATAAAAACATGTGAAGGATTGGGTGTGTATTTATTCAGGAGAGATACATGGAACACATTTTGATCTTGAGATAGAATAAGATGAAGAACCAACGAAAAAAACCACCTTGATCGGATAAATATTCTTGAAAGGTATTTTTATCTATGGATCATATTTCACTTCATTATACATATTATAAAATTATTCTGGGGAGAAATTCTTAATAATACCTTCTCTATGACTATTAATTCTAGGTCACATTGATTTTTGTCAATATAACACTTCTGGTGACTCAGATATTCCTTGTTGTGTTGTTGAATGGATCTAAAATTATTTAGATTTTCCTCATATGTCAAATGTAAAAATATATTTCATTCTCTAATATTATCCCAGTACATTGTATTTATATAGTTCCTTCCAAAAAGATAGTTATAAGTAGCAATATAAATTATCATATGAAAACTATAGTTATAATAGAATTGGACAAGAGGAAGTTTTTGGTCACAATCACCACTGAAATATAGAAAATTTGATCTTGAAATATCCTCTAGTGTTTGAATATTCCTAAGAAATTTTCCATTTATATAACAATGATATGAAATTATATAGCTAAATCACCTGTTGAACACATATTGGAGACTTCTCTAAAACATAAAGAAAAACCATACATCTCAATCAAATAAAATAGAATGTTGTACCCCATGAATCCTCAACAATGTAATAATATATGTCTTTGAAATTTTTTTTAGTAGATAGATCATTGATGATTGAAATTAAATGCGATAAATATATTATGTTATTGGATATAACACAAATACCATTATGAATTGTAGAGGTTTTTGTGAGATTGAAAATCAAATATATGGTAATTTTTTCCCATTTCCAATATGGAATGGTTAATGGTTCAAACACCTACTTATTATTTTGTCTCTCATCCATTACTTTTTGAAATACTTGACATCACAATACATACTTTAAAATTTCTTATTTAATATTATCCTAATATAAATACTATTTCTAATCACTATGAATCTTCAAGATGCACAGAGAATGTAGAACTATGGGATTAATCAAACACCTCCACTATGTCTCGTTTTGACAAGCCACACACCCAGTTCCTAAAAATTATCATTCAATCGTAATCATTGTAGAAATATGGAAAATTTATCAATGTCTACTAAAGATTCATATCCTCTTTTTATTCTGATGTAATCAGCACATTTATTATTTTTTGAAATTTCATCTTAGAATGAAATTAAGTATCCCTTTTCTTCATTATTTAATGATTTATCCTCTATAATTCCATAAATACGTGATCTCTTTCAATCATTGTTATATACAAACTAGCAGGGTCATTCCTATTCAGAGAATTAGCTACATTATTATCCTTCTGAGGGTGGTATTATATTGTGTAGTCATATTTATTAATAAATTCTAGCCATGTCATTTTGTCCATATTAAAAAATTTCTATGTGAATATATACATAATCATTTTAAGATCAAAATATATATCACGTCATTCACCATAAATATAATCACTCCATGTCATCAATGAAAAATTACTATATCCAACTCTAAATCATGAGTCATGTAATTTTTCTCATAAATTTCAAATTTTCATGATTCATAATCATCACCATATCATTGAAATGCAATTCCCTTATTTGATGCTTAAATATAGATAAAAAACACTTATCGTCTATAATTACATAGTATTATGTCTTTATTTACCCACCATATTTCTATCTCTTAGAAATATTACTGAAATTTACTTATCTAAAGTAACATAGATCACTCCTCAGTCAACTTGGTTATTGGATTAGATAGCCATTAAAATCACTCCCAATGTATCAGTAGTATATATCCAACCTAATAAAACTATGGATTATGGATACCATTGTAGATATGGGGAATTTCTAAATAACTTTTATATTTTAAGGATCCACTGATATATGATAATTTGAGATTATATGATGAAAAAATGAAACATATTTTTATTGGAATTATAACTTAATAAATTTGGGATATTGATTCTTTTTCCTCAAGGTCATCAAAAAAATATTTAAATGATATTCATTAAATTATTTTATATTCTAGTATATAAGTATTTTAGTTATAAATTCTATAAAAAAATAATCAGGGCTTAATATAATACTATATTAATCAGATTTATTATGATAGTGTGGGAATGTAAAAGTCAATATGAAATAACATTAAATTCAAAATAATCATACCTCATACATAAGGATATCTAGGATATATCCTCTTTCTTGAGTATAATTTATAAATTCTAGAATGAAGTTAAAACTTGGATAATTATTTATTCCAATAAATTTGATAAAATATTAGTCAATACAATGTAGAGGATTATTGTTCTTGATAGTATTCTTGATAATTTTTCAAAAATCCATGAAAATGATCATTGATCCATATTTCATCATAAGAAAATAAAACATGTATAACCCTTGTTGACACACTAGGTCATATCAATAATTTATCAAGATTATCAAAAAAATCATTAATTCCTTTAACTTAATTTGGGTATTGTATGTGGAATCATTTAAATATATGCATCATTAGCTATGTGTTTTGTTGAAATATCAACTTTAGGATTTGGGGGAATACAAGGAATTAAATTTCAAAAAATATTTGCATAATCCAAAACAAGTGGGATTTCATTGATGATGAGTTTCTCCCCAATCATTATAGATTAATATCTCCCATGAATACATAGTAATTATTATATAATAGACGTAAAATCCATGGGAGGTTCATATTAATCCTCAGAAATATGATAATAATAGGTCAATTCAGAAAATAAAACATGTCTTCCCTTTATTGAAAATTGATATGATCGTTATATAGAGAAGAAAATACATCAAAAAAATAAAATAAAATTCAACTGGGTAGACAATCCCATGATTTTCAGTAATCGTGTTCTAATTCATGTTTATCAGAAAGGAATTATAGACATGAAATATGATCATAATATGATTAGATGTTTTAAATATGAACTAAGAAACTAATCACTATTTTTTTTATTTGATTCCATTATTGAGTTTTTTATAAATAAATGACAGGGTAGACCTAGAATCAAATAAGGAATATGTAACTCAAGAGTTGGTGGTAGGTTTACCATTCACCACGTTGTTCTCAAAAAAATGAACAATTTTGATCAAATCATCCTTCCATTTACCTCAATGATAAAGAGGTTATGTTATTTATATTCATCATTAATCCTCATATTTCTTCACTAATTGGTGTAAATTCCATACATCGTGAAATTTTATAATTTGTGTGTTCTTGTCTCCTTCGACTGAGATTTTCCACCTTACCTTTAATTGATTGGAATGTTCACATCACAATATAATTATTTTTATTTATTACCTTATTATAATATATAAAACATTTATCATTACGCATAATGAAATTTCAACCATACTTCTGTCCAATCTTCTTACATGAAGGAAGATTAATTTTTCCCTCCATGGGTTTTATTATTTGAATTTCCTCAAAAATCAATCATTCTATTTTTGTGCATAAACCCATGTAATAATTGAGTATATAATTTGTATTTATATATTGATATCACATCAAATGGTTTCATAAAAATCATCAAAGTATTTTTTTTTCCAATTCCATTTTGATACTTGGTCTCTAGCCACTGATGAATTTATTCAATTTTCCTTTCATAGTAAATTATAAAACTGGAATTATAGCATTCAAAATAGGTGAAATTATCCTCATAGGTACTAATTAATACTTCAACTATCATCTTTAGTTTATTTAATTCCATTTCTATATTTGTGTACAAATTTAATGGGAAATTAATTTTAAAAAATACCATCTTAAACTCTTTCCATGTTATGGAGTTAATTTCTTCATCTTGACTAGTATTCATAAGATGAGGTTACCATGGATCAACTACAACTTCCATATTATGCATTACAAATATTATTTTCTCCTGATATAAAAATTATAGAAAAGTTAATATCTTTTCTATTGAATTAATCCATCTCTTAGTAATAACTGGATTGTAAGAACCATTGCAGGATAGTGCACAATTTTGTATAAATGACAAAATAGTAAGTTGTTTCATCCTTTTTATATTTCTATATTCAAAATGAGATTTTTTTATAATATTAAAATTATTTTTCATCATTGATGTCATTTTATTTGCTATGTCATGACAGTCAAATTATTTTTCATTTGGTTTTTCAATGTTGTTAATCATGTAATTATGAAAAATCATTCATATGGTGCCTAAATTGGGAAATATTCATTTTAATATATAAAACCTTGGGTTTAACTGATGAAATTCATGGTCAGTAGCTATTAAAATCCTTCATAATAATTGATATTCAAAATGTGAATTAAACAAAAAATATCCACCAAGAGTGTCATGATATTTTCTAGTTAATTTTCCCATAGATAGAGAACATGTGATGGTCAGGTAAATAACCAATTTGCTCTTTTAAAATTTTTTACCCCAATGTGGCATATTTTCCATAGCTTCATCCAGTTACCAATATCAAAATTTTGTTGAATTTTCAAGGAAAAACACAAAATATCTTCTTTAATAAATCTTTAGGATATTTTCATGTACTTATACTTATCACCAAGGATTTAACCAATGTTATCTAATCCTTATATTAAAAAAACTAAAATGTTATTTGATACCAAATGAGGTGAAAAATCATGACATAAATATATATTACATCATCAATGAAAAATATTCAGTACATATCAAAATAATCTTGTCACTAGAACCATAAAGGCTTTGTGTATTTGGATACTAGATATATACTCATCTTATTTTATGAATGATCTTTGACATCTCCCACAAAGCTCTTCTCTTATACTCCACTTCTTAGACATACCCAACATATAACCTTTTTTTGAAAAACTAGGGATATGAAATTGAAGAAGGGTGAGATCAAATAGTCAATAAGGATAGCTATAAAATATATAAATCATAGATCATAACTGGTAATAAGGCATGCATAAGGGTATGATAATTGGAATACAACATACAAAGACCATACACAATCAATCAAATATGATTAATCATCAATAATTGTATAAGTATTTTTCATAACAATGTATATATGTCATCATTGTAAAAAATCAACAATTATCAATAATAATCAATGAAAACATATTATTGTCATATGAAAAAATATTAGATTACAATATTAATATAAAATCATTTCCTTAGTAAAGGTCCACTACCAAGACTATCAACGTGGATTGGGTATACATTGTATTCCATCATTTATTTTTTCATGGTCCACTAAAAATACTATCACAGTTGATAAGGACCTTTATTTAAGTCATTTCACTCCTCATTCTAATCCTTATTGTCTCATGATATATCTATCAGTACATAATGAATTGTTGATTTATATAATTCCTCGACCACCCATCACATAATGAAAACCATAGTATGTGTGCAAAAAAATCATAAAAAATTATTCATATCATCATATAGTAAATCATTAATAGGAAATTGGTTTTATATACATTTAATCTTCTGATAATTACATAACATGTGAAAAAAGAAAATAGTTTCAAAAAATTTTCATCATAACATAATTAATTCATGGGAAAGAAAAGTGTTCCATAGAATCATCTTTAAATACTTATCATCATAAACCATCCATTGAAAAAAATTGGATGCTATCATAATATAATTTCCCCAATAAATAATACCAATATTTAAATTATGTTCATATAGATTACAAATACCTTTAAAAGAAGATGAAAAAATCACTGAAAATGAGAAAATATAAGTATATTTTTAGTACTTTTTAATAGAAAATTCCCAAAATATTTAGAAAATACATTTATTTATAACTACCCCTAAAAACATGTAATTAAATATTCAAATAAAAAAATTTTCATGATGGTGGTAAAATTAATTCTTGGGATATATATATATATATATAAATACTCGTCTTTCCAAAATGTTCAAAAAAGTCACAAAATAGGTGTTTAAAAAAATTATTTAAAAATTTTCATTTTAATATTTGGAAAATTAAGAAACTTTTATTGAAAATTAACATTAAAAAAAAGTAACCTATATGTAAAAAAATATAGTTTTTTAATATATTATACATAGAAGTCAATATTCAATGAACATAGTTAAAATAATCTTGGATTTTAATTACAAACATGTACCGATTATTTTTAACTACCAAATAATGGTAAATTTTAATAATAAAAAACTATAGTAATAATCATAGGAAAAAAATATAATGAATTTAATGGATAATATATAAAAAAATTTCCTTAAAGGAAATATTTCATAAAAAATCATTAGAAGAAATGAGAATGTAACATAAACACATATTGTTGTGGTAAATTTGGAATTAAAACCCACTGGTTAAAATAATTTTAATTATAACATTAAATTCCATGAATTAAGAGTTATATATTATATAACATGTCTAATTGGAAGGTTATACATCCAATAAACATAAATAAGTGTATTACATAAACCTGGTGTCAACGAAACAATATTGAGATGAAGAATGATTCCCTCAAAAACTGTCATTCATTGTATGAACTCAATAATGATCATACTAAATATAAATTTTTTACACATATACTATAGAAATATATTCATAGATATTTTTTTATCTAAAATTTCATTATAACATCTAATTACCCTTTTTTAATTACTCTATTTTAAAAAGGAATATTGGGTGACAACTTGGATGTTTTCTATGCATGTTTATGTTTGAAGGTTCTGGTACATGTTCCTTGTCATGGTTTTATAACATAATGAATCATAATAAGTATATAATTCTCATATTTATTCATTACATAAAGTTTCATAATCATTCAAAAATGTGTTGGTGAAAATTTAATTACATCTCTTTATGGATATTGTAATCATTGAAAACGTTCAAGCTATGTTTCAATTTCATGATGGATGGAATGAAGAAAAGGTATATAAAAAATAACCTTAAAAAATAATTATCATATCATAAATAATATATATATATATATTCATCAAATCTATCGATATTTCCATCCATGTGAAGTAGAAATAAAAAAACTGATCACATCTCTTCCCAAAGGTGGGAGACTAAACATATGCACGAATGATGTTATAATTTACCAATAGAAGGGATGTAAAAAGGCATATAATATAATATAATTTCAAAAGAGTAATTATTTCATAAAAAACATATTAAAACATTAAATTCTTATGGACGTAGTGGTCAACATGAATTCATGTTCATTTCCCATTTGATGGAAATGATGTGGAAAATGAATTCTCAATCATCATGTTAACAATTAGTTATATTAATATATTTTATTAAATATTTTATTATATATAATATATGTATATCGGAGGTATATGTTGAAATAAAATTGAATGTACTTGGTTTAGAGTTATACCCCTTAATTGCGAAACCCCATTTGGCATATACCATTATCATTGAAACGATGGTATTACGATCTGAATAGGTAATCTAATACATTTTAATGTATATTTTGAAATTATTTTGGAAGGAGTGGATGATATAAGAGGATATAAAATTGTGATGAATAGAGAATTGGTGGTGTCCCTTTATAAGGTGGGTATGGATACACAAGAATGTTTAAAAATATTAAAATATATTAATGAATTACACAAGATAAGTGAATCCAAATTGTTTCATATTTGTATATTGGATGATATTTTGGCTAAATATGACCAAAAATAGAATTCAAAAAATATATTAGGGTTTTTAACCCTTATTATTTTAGTAATATTCCTTTTAACATATTTTATCTATTATTGTGAAACTAAATATTACCAAATTTAATATTCAAAATGAAAAAAAAAATATTCCATATTAAATAATATATATAATTATTATTATTCAAAGTATAGAGTTAAATATAAAATACTCAAATCATATAAGTGGAAACAATTCATATTAAAATAATTTTCCAAAATAAAAAAAATAGTTTTTAGATAAATGAATTAATAATCCTAAAAATGAGTTTACCTTCATTCCTTATCATGTAAAAACTATTAATTGAATATTAATAATAATGATAGAAAATATTATATAAATGATTAATATAAATCATTCATCATTACACATTAATTAAAATTTATATGATAAATACATATTGGTCACATAAAAATAGATTTTTAGTAATGAACCAATTGTTACCATCAAATTCTTTTATTTTAATTTTTAAATAATTGAAATATAATTCATTCCTGTAATAAACTTATTATTTCGTAATTTCATTATTCTTATTCATACATTCCATCCTGACCACTAGGTTATTTCAAACACATTAAATTATACTAATTCAGTAGTATATCATGTTTTATTTATACTCAGTTTTATTTTTAATGCAATCTATCAAAGATATAATGTTTACATAAAAAGAAATATGTCATTAAATATTTGGGTGTCACATAGTGATATCTCAAAATTACAATAAATTATATTAATATTATTTATTCAAACATTGAGATTATCACATGGAATCATAACCCATTTTTAATACCCACAAACATGCAACTAAAATAATGTCAGAAGCGGCCAAGGGAAGAAGAAGGTTATCACATATCATTGAAAATTAACAAAAATTTGTCAAATTTATTAAAATTACTAATTATTTTATTTTAATATGTTTAAAAGGATAATAATGTCATAAACATGTCTATGGAAAATGTCAGTATAAAATAAAATTGTATTGAGAATGATATGGTTTCAAAGGAGCAATGGGTTTCAAATTAGATAGGAGAATAATGAGAATATTTTTTATAACATATATACTACATTGTGATATTCATATTTGTAGGTGTACTTGGGGATTTTATGTACTAAATAATATATTTATAACTCATGTATTCCACTACAATAATCATGGAGTGGTTATTAATGAAAGTGGAGTAATATTGAAATTTTAGAGGTTATCCATGACAACATCTAGAAGACATGATAAAATTGAAAAAAAATTATAATTCTCCAAAATAAATTTTGAATGGTTGTATTTACTTGATATCACTAATAAAACGTTTATCATAATTTTTTGGGGTCAAATTAAGAATATAAAATTAAAAATCTACTAAGAGGAGGAATAATCAATAGAAAGTAGTAGTGATTAAGGTCACAAAAAAAGATAGAAAATGGGAGAAGTATGGTATACATTATTGTTTTTCAGTAACTCTCCTTCTAAATTACTAGAATATATTGGAATATTATCTACGGTATAGTGGAGAATATATTAATTTTATCAATATCATATCACTAAATGTGAAAGAAGTTGGATTCACCATATTTTATAATAATAAATATCTTAATATTATCTATTTCAATGGATTAAAACAGAATACATTCAATGTATCAATTAATTGTTATAATAATAACATAGTGATATTCATAAGGGTGAATATTTCATAACAATATTTAACAAAGGAAATATATTGATGAAGTGACATCAAATAAGTGGAAATCTATTTTTAATCTCTAACGATAAAAATATATAATGAATGATCACTGAGGAGGAAATTCTTATATGTTAATTAATACTTTTCCATTTGGTTAATAATAATATATATAATATTTTGAAACATGATGCTCTAAAAAAGCATCAAAATATGAATCATTAGAATATCAAATGTTGTGACATATGTCATGCTGGAAAAATAGTGAACAATATAAATAAGAAATTTGAGATTACGACAACAAATATTTTTTATTTGATATATACATATGTGTGTTGTTTATTTTTCATGAATTAATCTAATGGATAGAATAATTTTATTAATTTTTATCGATGATTTTACTTTTTTTAATTATTTCTATTTTATGTTGAATAAATAAAAAATCTCCTATGTGATTTAAACACATTTCGAGGACTGCTAAAATCCAATTAAGATATTTTATCTAAAAATTTTAGTCGAACAGTATATATAATTAAATTAATGAATAAATTAAATAAAATGTTGAGAATAATGAATCAATTCATGTGTATTTTATTCCATAATCTACAAAATAAAATGATTTTTTAAGGAAACAACAAAAGTTCAATTGACATGGATTGAACCGTGTAATTAGAGTATGCACCTTGATGTATTTTTTAAGACAATCACCAATAGCGGAAATCAACAATCATTTTTTACATTCATTAACCAAATTAATCCAACACAATATGTGATATTATATTTGTAAATAATATCCACATTATTATTTTTACTTTATTTGAAATCCCATGTTACATTGGGATCAAACATAAACACTTCTTAATAATTGGAGAGAACTAATTAGAGAAATATTTATTGGATATATATCAAGTAAACGGAGTTACGTATTTTATAATAATAATTTGAGGAATATTTAATATATTATATATGTAGATGTGTTATCAAATAAAAATAATTAAACATAATTATTGTACATTGAAAATGATAATGAATAAGTTCTTTCAAAACATTATAGATAGCATGATTTCATATCTGATTCAAAAATAATAATTTCAAAACACTCACTATGATCCGAAAATATAGAGTGGATTGTGCATCCATATGAATTCAGAAAATTATCTTATAAGACATAAGAAACATTTAAATATGTTTAAAATTATTGTATAAAGTTTAAATAGTATTCAAACCCAGAGGATATTAAGGAGTTACAATTAAAACATCTTCATTTCCCATGTTATAAAATTAATTCATTAAGAATAAATAAAACATAACAATTGTAAAATATAGATGAAAGAATAATGAATCCAATTTATAATATTCACACTTCTTAATTTGTGTAAAAAACCAAAAAACAAAATTTTAAAGGGACTAATTTTGTATTAATGAAAAATATCAATTAGAAATTATATCTAATATTTAAATAATAATATCATTTTTTTAATGAATACCATCATTTTGAGGATTTTATTTTTGGTGAGATTTTTTATTTATTCATAAGACACGAGGAAATCTAAATCATTTTGGTTATTTTTTATCAAATTAATTAAAATATTTATAATTGAACATGATGTTGAAATTCATTAATGGTTACTTGAGTGATATGTACAAGTTGAACACAATGATGTTTTAATATTTGATGGTTATGTTACATGTGTTTAAATGTTAAATAATTACTTTAAAGGTATAAAATAAACATCCTGAGCATGGTTTTCCAATATGTACAACCGATTAAGGATCATTCAATTCCTAAAAGGTAATGAGGATTCAAATATATCTATCAAGAGAGATTTCACAAATTCACTCATTAGGATTTTGGATTTATGTTCCATGGTTTCAACAATAAATAAATATGATACCTCTTAATACATTACTACCCAAATGAAAAATCTATTTGACATATTTATAATAAGTTATATGACGTTATTCATGGTTTTTCATGTTAATAATACAGTGGATTCCATGCTTCTATTAGAAGTATGATATACAATTGAGTTATTAAAATTGTTTCACATAGAATATTGAAGAGTTATATTTATACCTATTGCACCTAGAATCAAGTTATCCTTTAGATAATAAAAAAGAATTTTGGGTCGAATATATTTTTGAATGATTAATGAAAACCCACCTAACATTAAGACATCTAGACTAGCCACCATATTTCAAGTTACCAAGTGGGCCCAACTTTGAGGAAACGTAAAGATGTTTCCTATCATAATGGTGAAATGAACCTTGTCATATATTAATGGGAATATTAATTACAACCAAATTTATATTAAAGGTACACATTTTTACATATATGTACAACTATATTTATGTGGATTTCATGAGAAATTTTTTTGTTCTTAACTGTACTTCAATGTGTGCTTTATTTATTTATGGAAGATATAATTTTTTATACTCTATTTAGAAATTATTCAATATTAATAGATCAAAAAAACTCAGTATATTTTAGCTTCTTCATCCCCGATAAAAAAAAATTTGATGAAGATAGGGTTCAAATGCCTGAGGGAGGGTGATTTATTTTGATTGGTCGTTCTCTATGATGATCAATGTTAATAGAAAAATTTAATGATTATGATAAAACATTTTTTATCAAATAATAATAATATAAAGTACCACTTTATATAGTATAATGTATAGAATTGTGAGAATTCATTATATTATGTTTAAAATTAGAATAATGTTATATATATCATGACGAATTACCTACTGAAGGATTTCATTTAGAACTTAATAGTGTTAGTGGAAGTGAATTATCTTATAACATAATTTTATTTTTTATTTTTTATTTTTCTCACTTCCTTTATAATGTTATTTTTTAAAAAAATGGGATAATAATAAAAGAGATATTATTTAAAAGGTTGAGAGAATCTATTTTTTATTGGTGGTGATTAAGGGGAGCCTTGACCTGACGAGTTAGTAGCTGAATCTTAGAAAACATCTTATATTCTAATTCACATGTTCCCAAAAAATCTAAATGAGTTGAACGAATAAATATTTCAAGATTTAAAGGAACATATAGCTTAAAAATTATAATAACTAAATTAGTCCATCATGAAGAAAATTGACAGGTGGTTGTGAGTTTATATAAATTGATACATGGTAAATTGTTGTGACATGAGTTTGAATGGTAAGACTTTTGAATATTTATAAGAATATTTATGAATCTAATAATTGAGTTAGTGCAATGTTTTGGGGCTCTGAGAGCCTCAGCATGGTGTTTTTAGAAATATTAAATATATTTTATCATGCACATGTAGATTCTTAAAAAATTTAGAATAAATTTTGGGCTGATTCTTAAATCCTATTTCTATGACCTCGAATGAGTTCAGAACATTGTGTTTATCCTAGGCATGACATACACTTTTTTTACTATGGGTATTTATTTTAATGTGATTTGGCGAGGTGTGTGATGGTAGGTAGTTAAAAGGGATGATTTATTTAAAAAAAATTAAATCAATCCCGCTCCCTTTCCATTTTTTGTGCATGGAAGGAGCCCCCTCCCAACTTCCCTAATGAGAAACAGATGACCTAAGGACAAAATCAAAGAAACAAATAACTGTAGTATCTAATTTTCATGGAGATCACTCAAGGACCATGTATCAGCAGCCTTCAAGAACTGATTCGGCCTCTATGCTTTGGCTGTTCACAGAGAGGTTTTTGGTTTCATTTTTAACTCTCGATGCCCTTGATTATACATTGTTTTATGGTTGAACATCCCTTAGACACTTTCTAATGACCCCTTGACGGTCGATCATTTTGTTTTGGGGGAAAAAGGTGGGGGTAGGGCTTCTGCAAAGAATTTCCAGTTGATATTCCCCTCAATATAGTCTGTATAACAAAGGAACACACCGTGTGTTCTTCCTATTCAGGTAAGATGAGTTATGGGGACTCCATTCAGTGTTTTAGGGTTTATAAATCAAGTAGTGTCCCCATATCATGTTTTCTATGAGTATATACATAGTTTCATTTTGGGTTACATGAGAAAGATACATAGACGAGGGGTTTTATAGTCGTTACACATTGTGTACATAGTGGTACATGTAATGTGTGGGACACAGTTGCAGAGCCATGTGAAGGGAGTAAACTGTCTGGTTCCAGGTGAGGTGAGACATGTCTTTTCCCTATGGTAATAGTCATGTGGTCCCACATGCCCAGCCAAACCCTATGGCCAGAGGACACATCTGGGTGTTCATGTAGGGTCATATGTCATATACACCACCTTACACATTGTGTAGTATCCTCTAGGAGGATTTTCACCATTCAAGTCTCATCCTTCAAGGTTCATATTCACTCTTGTTAGTATCTTATCATGATAATTGTTTTCATTTAACGCGATGATAGCTAAGGTTTTGGGCTCGTATATGTGAGGTGACGTGATGTTGTCAGTATCTTGATATAGATGCATTTGTACCAATAGGGATTGGGTGATATCCCTTGGGTTTTACCAATAAGGGTTTTTGTGGAATTATATCCTTTGAATATAATTTATATCCCCCTGATAGGATTAGCTTGGATGGATTTGTATAATCTCATTAGAGAGACCAAGGTGGGTTATTCTATAATAATATTATAGTTTTTTCATCCCTCATGAGGCTTGAACAGGATACTCTATAATATATTTTCCCTAGATCATGTTTTTGGTATCACTATGACAGACACTACATGGGTGGTGATCCCCTATCCATTAAGATAGCCTTATTGGGTTTGTAGAATCGTTAAGAGCATGATCCCGTATATGGCTAGCGGTATTAGGGGGTTGTGGAATTTTTTATTATGTAATATATTACTCAGTAGACAGTTTATCATGGGTTAGTGTTATCATTGCAAGATATATCATATTAGGTTTGTGCTATCATCATGACCAACACTACATGAGCAAGGATCCTCTAACAGGTTCACATGGTCATGTGGATTTCATATTTTGTTGTGGTACCAACAATCAGATCCTAGTTGTGGAACCCTCGTAAATTGATCTTTGGGGAACCATATTATGTTTTTGGAATCCTTAAGAAAATCCCAAGGTTGATGCCATATCTGAGAAATTTTGTTTATGGATTTCTAAACTAGGTTCGTAGTGTCCCCCAATTGATCCCAGGGAGGGATCCCCTTTCTGAGTGACAATACATTTTGTAGATTGAATAGGAGTTTTTCATCCCCCAATAGGGATGGGTGGTATCCCAAATATGTATATATAGATCCATTGAGTTTCATCATGATGTACTTCGTGGTGATATCAAACAAGCATGTTCTCTCATATGTGTGTCCTTAAGGATGGAACTATTATTCCATCATATTGTGATACCTTATTGAGTGGTATCTCTTAGAGGATTCTATATGGGATCGATGATTTGTTCCTAATGGAGGTTATCTCTTGAATGAGTCTCATCTGGGATGGCTGCAGTTGCAGACTATTTGATCCTTGATGAGTGTTTCATATATCCAAAAGTATAAAATTATTGTTGGATATGAGGTGAGAACCTCATGAGGCTTCATTCTCGAGCTAAGTATATATGGGTGTTTTTTAGGTTTCCTTGAAGTATCACTACCTATCTAGGTTGACACACCATGTGGTCTAAGTTGACTAGTCATAGATATCAAATGACAGTTTTGAGATTGAGTTTCTATTATATTAATGTTCTCTATGGCTGGGTTGAGCGGACTATTCCCTTCTAGTTACTCCCTTTTTGTTTGGGTTTTTGGGGTTCCAACTGAGTATATTTTTACTCACCCATGCATGGGTTTTTCCGACAAATCATGTCTCTTGTGAAACCCATATTAATATTGATGTATTCCCAGTATGAACTACAGGAATAAAAGCTTACAAAACTAGAATGATCAGGGTGTTTTTAAAAGCTTTTCCAAGGATATCTCTCACGTGTGATATTGACAGTGATCCCCTTCATCTGAGCAGGTTGTGTTCATTTATAGTTTCCTTTTGTTGGGCCCTGTATTTTCCATTTTTTACTTCATCTTTAATCTGGCATGGATAGATATATGCATGCATTTATTTTCAATTTCTATGTATATCTACATTGTTACATGAATATGTATGTGGGTGTGTGCATACAGGTACCATAGGAAGCTCCCCCCTTTGTGTGATTACCTACTCGGCACTAGACACCAGCCCTCCACTTATTGTAGGGGGCATGAAGAGTCGTTAATCAATCCCCCATTGGGTTTATTCATGAGGAGTGGTATTAGAGGGGGTTCCACCATGGGACTATAGTGTCATGATCTTGGTTTGGGTTGTATAGAGATAGTGTTAGGGTGTTTCAAGATGGTAACTCCGACCAACGACTCTAGTGTTGGTGAGGCAGTTTCCATATCCATTCACCAGGACTCTAAAAAACTACTTTTTGACTCAGTACATTAGTACAATTGTCCATGGGAGATAAATTTTACATTCATTATATAATACTAGTTTTTGGGTTTTTCCTATCCTTTTTGAGTTTTCATCCCAAATATACTCTTTAAAAATGGTGAATATTTATTTTATTTCATGATTCTTCTATGACTATAACCATATAGGGTTTTGTGTAGGGATTGTAGTAATGATCCTCACCATGATGAGGCTTCAGTTTGGGGAACTGGTTATGATGTTGGACCTCAAAATGGTTTGGAATTTAGGCCACCACCTATGGAGAAATAGGTTGTTACCATACTTCTGGTTGAGTATGTGCATAGGTTGAGTGCACTGCATGAGTTTCAAAGGTAGAGACCTATCAGGAAGTGGTATGAGCCAGACCTCTAGGCAATAGATGACTATAATGAGGTAGTCACATGTGTTTTTTCTTTGTATGGAATACTCTAGATCAGACGGTGGTCTTAGTATAGTGATCATTTCATTGTTATTCTGATTGATGGTGGAGTCTTCTCACATAGACCCTTGAAAAGGCGATTCTCTATTAGGATGAGTTTGAGTGGCTCATATTGGAGTGTTCTATCCATAAATGTTGAGGTCGGTGAATATCCAGAAGCTTCAGCAGCTTTGGCAAGGTGGAATAACCATGTTGGAGTAATCTATGTGACTCATATGCCCATTGCATTGCTCTCTAGATGTGGTTAAATATCTATTATTCATATCAAGGCCCTAGAGAGGAGCTTGATCTGGGAAATCAGTTCGTCGGTGGTGTCATTGTACATTCCCACCTATGATGTAGTACTTCAGTGGGCCTAGGTGATGGAGAGATTTTTTGGATGAGCAGACTCAAACTGTTTGTGATGGGCTGGTAGGAGCTGGAACCTTTGTAGTTGGTATCTGACAGTAGGCTCAGGGGTCTCGGAGTTCAGGATTCATTAGGAGGCCATCCTAAGATAGTGGTTTTTAGGATTATGGCTTTGATGATTATTTTGGTTAGTTGTAGGAGAGGTGGTGCTACGCTTTCAATGCCTAGAGACACCATTCTAATGATTTTATGACTCTTCACACTTCTTAGAGGCCGACGATCGATGGATCGTGTTGTCTGAGGAAGAATTTCGAGTATCGAGGTATGCAGGGTGGTATAAATGGATGAGTGGGTGGAGCAGCAGGAGGTGTAAAATGGTACGTGGTTCTACCACCGCCACCAGGTGGCCACACCAGGATTTGGGAGAAAGAGGACGGGGCAGGGAAAGTTGTAGTCCACAATTTCCTTTTACCTATAGAATCTAGAGGATATAGGTATGTGTTATTTCATTTGGATGTTCTATATATTTTTTTATTGATGTTATTTTGAGGTACACTTCATTCTTTATTTCTAAGTTAGGGTTTCTTCAGGGTATCAGTAAGACCTTGTGAAGGTGTTGTTTGATTTATCTTTGAATTCAAGAGAAAGAGAAATCCATCCCCCATCGAGACACATTTTTTTCTGATATGATTAAAACTATGAGGGTGATATAGTTCCACATAAATATGATAGTTTCAAGGTGTGATGGAAGAGTCCCTCTAACTACAGTGTTTGGGGTGGGGTTTTGTGTTAGAGGTTTTTACAAATGACCTAATATGACCTAGTGTGTGGGCATGGGAACCACCGTATGATCATGGCTACCCTCGTGTGTTCAGAATCAACTTTTTCATATGACTATGGAGGAGGTCTTGGTTTATTTTGATGTCTATTTAGACTCATGAGGATGAGAGATGCATTCCACACTAAGACACATTTTTGATATGTGATGTAAAATAATGTAGGTGATTCATTGGAACACAAAGTGGATAATATCAAGGTGTGGTAGATTATTTCATTTTACATGGCTTCCCAGAGTATTTTTTAATGGGAATCTATTTCTCATAAGTAACGTAGTGTACTGTGAGACACTATGACTGTGGATGGACTGGGTTCTTGGGGGTTCCCACCAACCAAATTTGAGGAGACATATCCTTTTTATTTAACGATGTCAACCTGGTAGAGTTGGACTTGGTATTGTAGATCCTTTAGGTTCCACTAAGTACATTTATTATGGAATCAAGTGAATCCTAAGTGGCCTTTTTGGGGGTCTTGGTGATCTCAATAGTTTGGGAGTCCGAGTTGAGAGATCAGTCTCTTTCCCTCATTCATAAATGCTAAATTTTTACAGATGAAAGTACCAAAGATAGAGGGGGTGAAGTGGCTAGTATTTTACTTATAAGACCGTTGAATATTCCTCTGAATATTTATGAAGCCAGTCAATATGTTGGTGTATACTTACGGGGCACAGATATCCTCATTATAGTGATTTTAAAAATATTAAATATATTTTGTCACGTGTGAAAGTTTTCTTCAAAAATGATTAATAAATCTCATCTAGAGAGTTGTATCTCATTTTAGAGACCACAATTGTGTTCATAACTTCATGTTAACCCTAGGCATGACATACAATGTTTTAGTGTTGTGTTTTTGACCATATGTGAGTTAGTTGGGCATGTGAAGAAGAGGAGTCAAATGCGTGGATTTATTTAATAAACATTAAATCAATCACATCCACCTTCCCCTTTGGTGAAAATAGTGTGATCCCCTGCCCCTCTTCCCCTTCTAGTGATGGAATACCTAAGGACCAAATCGAATGAATAAAGCATCGTCAGTCTTGTATCTTGATGGTGATCGCTCCCAGATCATGTAGAAGTGGCTTCTGCATGCCGATTCAACCTCAAAACTTTAACGACAATCCATGAGGATGAAAATTTGATTTTTAATTTCTAATTCACTTGGTTATTAACCATTTAATGTATCATATACCTTATAAACATATTAGGTACCCCTATATGATTTATCTTTATGTTTAAGGGTGAATAGGTGGGGGGAATCAGGCTACTTGTGTGGCATTTTCATAGTATTTTCCTACGTACATGACATGTAGACCAGAGGAACACTATGTGTGTTCTTCCAATTCATAGAAGATGATTTCGAAGGGCAAAAAACCATGTATAGAGGGTTACACACTGTATAGTGACCCCAATTCATGTGTCTGGAGGACATGGACATGAAGGTTGTGTGGGTGACATGGGAAAGAGACACAGCCATGGATATGTGTAGTCAAGACAAGTTATGTACTAGGTGTTACATTTCGTGTGTGGGATAAGGTTTTCATGTCATGTGAGGGTAGTACACGGATGGGGTCGGGTGAGGTGATACATGATTTGTAACTCGAGTACACTCGGTGTGGTCCCACATTCCACTCCTTGATGTGTGGTTATAGGACACAGTCGAGTCTAAAAGAGGGGTCACACACCGGGATGACATCCATACATATTGTGTATTCTAATCGTGGAGGATTTCCACCATTCATATAACCTCCTTTAGTTCCCACATTAATGCTTCCAAGTATCCTATCAAATGTATATACCGATATATAACTCAATAGTGGCAATGGTTTAGGCCTATGAGATGCGTGGTACGTTGGTTTTGTGAGTTTCCTGGTTTATCGATGTTTGGACCAAAAGTGATTAGGGGATCAACCTAAGTTCATCCATGTGACATTTTCAGTCGAATTACACCCACGATATATGATTCTTCTCCCATTGAAAATATTATCTTTGGTAGGATTGTAGTACCCCACTAGAGATTCCTAGGAGGAATACTCTTTCATAATGTTATAGTTGTTTCGTCCTCCTAGAGGTCAGAGAGAGATCCTCTAGCAACTCATTTCCTTATTTTTTTCATACAGTAATGACCAACACTATATGGATGGTGATTACCTATCCATAATGACATCCATGTAGGGTTTATGGCATTCTCGGTACTACGCTACCCTATGTAGAGGGAGGCATGTGAAGGGTTGTGTCATTGAAAATTAAATAATCCCATAATCAGCTGAAATTCTATCTATGGTTTGTGGTATCTTTGGGAGTATGATCCCAAATAGAACAAGTTATACTATATGGAATTTTTGGTATCATCGTGACCAGCACTACATGGATGATGATCCTCTATCTGTGTTATATGATCTCTGGGATATCAGATTGGGTAGTGGTATTACCTAGTGAATCCATGGTATGATCCCATATATGAGAGATATTTTAGTGACCATATTGGGTTAGTGTTATTACTTAGTGGATTATATATGTGATCCCCTATCTAAGGATATGTGGTTTATGACATTCCAGACGGGATTCGTAGTGTCCCCTAGAAGATACTGGGATGGATCCACATTCTGAGCGACAAGACATTCCGTGGTTCTAGTATAGTTGGTGGTGTCCCCCATCATGGATGGGTGAGATCCTATAGCTGAGTATAAAGATCATATATGATTAACTATGATGTTATTTTTGGAAATATCCACTGAGCATATTCTCTCAGATGAATTCCCCCTGGGATGGAATTTTTGTACCATTGGCTTACGATACTTGATTGAGTGGTATCTTTCAGAGGTTCCATCCATCATGGAAGAGTTGTTCATGATGGAGTGTATCTCTTGGATGAGTTTCATATGGGATGACTAGTCATGTGGAGTGTTTTCTCTAGGTTGAATGTTTCGTAGAGCCTAGAACAAGAACTTGTTGCAGACTATGCGGTTAGAAACTCATGAGGCTTGATGCCTGAGATGAGTATATCTTGGTCTTTTCTAGGATTCCATGTGGTGTTTTAGCCTCTCTCAGTTGTCTCACATTGAACTATGAGCTAAAACTTCACATATAGTAGAGGATGTCATCGAGATACAGTTTTCCTCTCATTTGGTTTCCCTATGGCTAGGTCGAGTGGACTATTTCCATCCAGTTTCTCCCTTTTTTATTGGATTTTTTGGTGCCTACTAAGTGTCTTTATACTTAATCCTATATGGGATTTTTCCACACCTACTGTGTCCTGTACAGACCATAGGATTTTTTTAAAGAGTCATAGGAGGACTCGTAGTAGTCATGGAAAAGTGAGCTACTCATATTGGGGTTTTTACCAGTGTTTGGATGAGGAGATTTTTGGTGGGTGATTTTGAAAGCAATCACCTCTATCTAAGTAAGTGGAATACTTTTACAGTTTTCTTTTAGTTGGTCTTATATTTCCACCTTTATACTTATGTTTTACTTTTCTTGAGATAAATGTATTCAAGATTTTCCTTTCAGTTTCTATATATCTCTACATGATTTCATGGAGACATATATGGGTGTGTGCATATAGGTAAATTGGTCTAAGGCCTCTCATGTCTGTGATAGCCTACTCAGCATGGGACGCCAACCTGTAGCCTATGGTGGTTGGCTAGGGGATTCATTGAGCAATCACCATTGGGTCAAGTCAGGAAATAAATATATAGAATTAGTCGTATTCTGAGATTTAGAGTATTCCTACAAATATCATTATATTTTATAGTATGGTTTTTGAGATACCATCATATTAGAGTCCCTTAATAACTTATTTCATTAGGTGTTTTACTCAAAAAGTGAGGAAGTGTTTTAGTGTTTTAATTTTATAAAATTTTATCAATGTTTACTTGGATTATTTTTACAGTTTTTTGGAGTTATAAAGGATGAATAATTCAGATATGGCACAGAACACTTTGTGACAGTTGTTAAAATGATTGTTTTTATGATCTCAAATCACTTGTGAAGGATTATAGTGGTAATGAAAATGTTATTGGTCATTATAATAAAAAATATATTTACAATAAGAATAATAAAAGGTGAAATAACCAATGAATATAGGTGTTTTTATATGAATCTATGTCACTATGATGTAAGAATAGGGAAATTATTATTATATTCTATCCTCTATATCATTCACCAATAGTGAATGTACTTGAATATACTTCAATATTTTTCAAGGATAATTTAGAATAGGACTAATAAAAGATGAAATAACCAATTAATATAGGTATTTTTATATGAATATATGTCTCTATGATGTATGAATAGGGAAATTATTATTATATTCTATCCTCTATATCATTCCCCAATAGTGAATTTACTTGAATATACTTCAATATTTTTGAAGAATAATTTAGAAGTCCATGGTTGAAATAAAGAAGTAGAATTTGGGACAAGATCTTAAAATAATCACATTAACTCCAATTTTAGGGGAATGAAATACCTATGTGAAATGGATTTAAGAAAATGGATATAGTGCATATCCATTTTAAATGAAAGATGAGATTAACATACCGCATAATATTATTGGGCACAAAATAACATAATTGGGAGCAACTGATGTTGACTATGAGGAGAAATTGGGTATTTTGATTGGTGTAATAATTAAAAGTTATATTTGAAATATCATGAGATAACACAGTGATATAGAAAAGAGTTGAAAGATAAAGATTGATCTTACTGATATCAATGTTAAAAAAGACATTCTAAATCCCTCTTCATCATTTTTTGAGTTATTTCTATAAAAGATTATTTCTAGAATAAACCAACATGTGATTGATATGTCATGATACTAAAAAAACTATTCTATTTTTTCAGTCATTCAAGGTATGATTATAATAGTATTTTTTCCTTCAAATGAGATATATTATGAGGACACACAAATGATCCAAATTCCATAGGCACTTGATGTGGATGGAATTATATATGAATTGAAAATTTTAAATTCAACATTAATTCATTTAATTTTGATATTATTGATATCACTCTATTAATTTCATTGTTATTGTTGATAATAAAATAGGACCCTGGGTAGTGGGATCATAACATTTTCCCACCAGGAATTTGGAACTTTATATTAAATGTTATCGAACCATATATTTTCCCTTTTTCCATTTTTTCTTTCTCACTAAAACACACATCATCACATCAAAACCATAAATATCCTATCAATCAATCAAACAAAATTAATAACACATATTTAGACGCCCTGTTTTTTGAAAATAACAATATACCCCCCCCCCCCCCCCCCCCCCGTGGTGGGTCACTCTATTGTAGGCCTCTCAATAAATTAAATCAGTCTTATTTAAGGTAAATAAATCCTAAAAAATCATTCTCACATCAACCAAGGCATCTACAATGGTTCTAAAAACCCCACAAGAACATAATGTTTTACATTCACCTACTATCACAAAAGACATTATGAAACTAACTTAGTTGTTTCCCACGTTATTTTGAGATACTAAAAAGTCCTCTTAAAATCATGATAAAACATTAAAACACCTATATATACATCCAACGATAAACTATGAAACTTATTCAAATCAACATCCCACACACGACAGAGAATAAATAAAATCTCTTGGATTAATACCTAATTTCCCCCTTCCACAGGCCAAAAATACCAATCATCCCTATTCACTATCTGACCTCCCTATACATTATCCACAAGGTATACAAACTAATACTCATCTACCAATTAATAAAATTTAGATTTCTTCTCCATATGATAAATATATTCTCCTTCATCAATATATTCATAGAAAAGGTGAATATGTTATAGTAACTTTATGGTCTTCTATTATGTGATCATCTTCAAATAATTTTCAAAATAATCATTCTGATTAAGAGAATCATAAAATATATTACACTTTATAGGAATACATGTCATTTTATAATCTAATATTAGTGTAATTAAACCCAATTATATATCATAAATTAAAAAGTTTCTCAAAATATATATATCTCAACTTCTTGCATTATATAAAAACCATTAATAATTAATTAAGACAATATTGACTCCAATGATTTTGTGAAAATATCACAGTTGATACACATAAATCCTGTGTAGAATGATTATATACATGTAGCTGGAACTTTATACATCCATAATTAATAACCACTATCTTTTATATCATGGAACATCTGAAACCATGGTTGGATGCATCACAATGTACCTCATATGTAACACCTTCCTCCTGTAGTCCTAGAACTACCTCACTTATCCAAATAATACACTAACAGTCAAAAGTATCTTTATAATAATCAATAATAGTATCATCAATTCCTTTCATAGAAATTTTTTCCAATTGATTCTCAATCATGGAAAACACTAGTAGGAATGTCCTTTAATAACCATTCAATCCTACTAAACTCATTACATCAAAAATATTCATTGGAATAATTCATGTCACAACCATCTCATTATTATTTTGGTACACTTATATATCAAAAAATGTAGTAAAATATCTCAAAAATGTACATTACAAGTCCCAAAAATGGAAATGAGACATCTTCTTATAAAAATGACAATCTTGAAGAATCTATATCGACAACCTAAGATACTCTAGATAATCATACGCATTCATAGATTAAATCGAGATAGTGTTAAAGACGACTAACCAAAAATCGTCATGATTTAGTTAAAAAAACATATCCACGAACCCTAGAAACACATGTATCATACTCATAAATCCACGTGGCATCATTAGAAACCTAAAATTCTGACATCAAACGTTATTATTATAGTTTTATTCATCTTTAACCCTCATATAGTGATATCATAATCATAAATAAATCATACCAAAGCCATTATCACCTTTTAATTGGTTAAAACCATTCATACATGGAGGATGATAGTGATTTGTTTTGTTAATTAACTTCAATACTAGAAATATAAACATTATTGGGGTCCTAGAATCCATTAAAAACATTATAAAATCATGGATACATGCAATTACTAATACTTCTTTTTTATAAAAACTTTGCAATATAATTCATAAAATACCTAATCTTTATTAGTGTTATACGATATTCCAATATTAAAATTTGAGTAATACTTGTATTCACCTCAAATCCAAACTCAATTTATCTCATTATAGCTAAACACATAACCTCCTCTAGAAACTCAATAACATAATCACTCTATACTCTGTGAAACTTCTCTATATTCATATTGGATGAACAAAGCCTCAAGATCACCAACATATATTTAGTTTTTTATGGTTCAATTCATCCCTAAACAAAATGATAATTTAATTAACCAAAATCCCGAAATAATTTCCATCCTATAAATAGGGAATAAATATTTATTCATAAAAGTATACAGAAGGATATATAGAGCACAACCATTCCATCCAATGTATAGCATCGTGTGGACTCATTATTAAGAAGAAAAGGTTATAAGAGAATCGATATCATAAAGTAACATTCTCAAAACTAATCACCTAAACCATCCTCATCTATCTTACCAATCGACTATATACTACATTAAATATTTTCTTCTTGATTTTCAACAGGCTAAATGAGGGAAGGGGTGAAAAAAAATTTGGATGCACCATTATTAATCAAGACAAATTTATCATTGGAATAAATGGATATAGTACCTCAAATTGACTTGGTACATTACATTATTAAACTATTATACACATTATTTTCTAATTAAAAACCCATCCTCCTCATTATCCCTCTATTTTATCTCTCCCTCCCCATTGATCATCTCTCTACTGACCTCTTCCATGATATTATCCTCTTGAAAAACCCAATGTTGGTAGTAAAATGATAATAATTATTTTCATTTATTCTAAAATATTCTTAATGTGGGTGTGAACTAGTGGGGTTGTCCATCATCTCCCATACTCTACTAATATATCTCCTGAATACACAATAAATATATACACATGGTCTAGTAATGGCTTATTCAACCATAAGAGAACTGTAAAATACCATATGTCCCACTAAGTGGGTATATACAACCCACACTAGGGAAATTATTTGGGGCTAGAAAATGACCTCTCATGGACTCGTAAAAACCCTATTTTAAAAAATTTAAATCTTCCAAGTAAAGATATACTCTATGAATAAAGCATAATGATAACTCTATAGAGAACACTATGTCTTAGTTAAAAAATTCTCTACCATCTCTTCCTTTTTCCATTATATTTATTTCATCACTCAAATAAAATACACAAAACATCCCCTAGATCTCTGAAATAAAATTATACTAATAATGAACGCTAATCAACTTTTTATAATTCAAAAAAATATGTTAATTACAATGTCCCAAGATTTTAAAATATAGTCATTATCTTAAAATATATTAATATTCAATTAATATTAAAAAACACACATTAGTATTGTAATGTTTTAGTGTATATGGATACTTTGATACATAAAAAACTTCTTTAAAAGTGAAATACATCATCTCCCACTATGTTCTTCAAAACCATCGCCCTTCCTATACCTATCATACATAAAACCACTATTCATAACCAAAGGAATGGAATCAAAATAATGGGTGAGCTAGTATACCCAGTAAGGGTAAAAATAGAGGTAACAATGAACACAAAAGAATAACTCGATCATTAGAGTGTGGTAACATGATTTAAACATTTGAAAATAATACCTTAAAGATCAATGATAATATTATTGATTAACAGAATAACGGTTTTCAATTTATAAGAAAACAGTCATACATTTGAATCAAATACCATGATCCATGAGTGAATAACATCACCATAAAACGTGGTTTTTTATATACATATAATAATAGAAAATAATTTCATTATTATTCAATGTTCATTACTAAGACTATAATTTGATAATGGGTTTACTCCAAAATCTATCATAGTAATCAAGGTTCACTCTCAAAACTATCATTGTGGACACTTCCCCTTATTAAACATGATTGAATCTATATTCTAATCTTGTTTATCTAATGATATGTCAATCTATAATAAATCAATTGGAGGGATATATTTGTCCCACCCATCTCGATTAATAATGAAACCACACGTCCTTAGTTATATCTAAACCATCATTTTTTGTTATAAAGTACCCATCATCCATGGTTATAATGTAACGAAAATCCCTGATTTATAAAAGAACCACCAATCACAAAATAAAATATATATATAATGTCTTCCACAAGATCAAAAACAAAATTCATCATATAATTGTATCAGAACCCATGCAAGGGAAACAAATTTCATAAACATTTCCTAAATTTTACATAGTTTAAGCCATGAAAATAAATTGGGTTTATAAACATTAAATAAACATAATTATACACATCATAGAGAAATGATAAATATGGTACCCATGGATCATATTCCTATTAAATATTAAGTAACATCAAATTATTTCAATTTATATGGAAATATATTTTGAAAGAGATCTATGAATATTCATTGAGGAAAATATAATTTCCCTTTTCAAATAAATTATTAATAATATAAATTTTACCAAATATTAATAAATGAATTTTCTTATAAAATAACCATGAATATTTTTAATGTAATCTTTATATCATTGATAGTTCATGATGATAGAAATTTCAATTCATTCTGTACACATTAAAATAATGATTTTATTCTCATTTTTTATAAAAATTTAAAGGTACCTCATTTACGAAAATGACAAGAATAGTCCATTTAAAAAACATTATAGTAAAAAACGGTATAAATAATATTAAATAATATTTTTATAATAGAAAAAACTTTTTTTAGTTTTTTTTAAATCATGGACATGGAAGAGAAAATACTTTCAACTGAATAGAGAAATAAAATTATTTTTCCTTAAAAATGTTCCTTCTGTCCATTAAATACTAAAAGACAATAAAATGAATGAATAATATTTATTCACTAATAATAAATATTGAATAATAATATTTATGAGTTTCTTTATATGAAGATGACAATATTTCATCATCGGAACATAATCCTAACGAATTCTGATAAATGATGAGATTATAATATAAAGGCATCACCATGTTGGAACATTTTGAATCAAAATAACAATGAATTAAATAAACCAAGATTTATATGTATACCTTTATAGTTTATATGATATAATAATAAAATTCATTCATGGTATGTACATACTCTACAAAAAATGAACCAAGTGTTGTACATGGCATGTGTCCCACCGAAACACCATTGAGACAAAAATCTATTACCACATTGAAAGCATTTGAAATGTAATACCCATTAAATAAAAACATTAAATTAAACATTAAATATCATAAAATTGAAAAATAATCATTATATAACATTAAAAATTGGAATTATATACAAAACACAAACAAAAAAAGTGGTGAATATGGAATATGTCTCTAAGAAATAAAATAATGTTTAGAAATACCTTACCTAAAGTCTCAAACATCTTCATAAATGTTAAATATTCCTATATAATAAATATAATAATTTTATAAATCTATTATAGAACTCAAATAAAATATATCATTTCATTTTGGATTTAATTATTACCTATTATTACACTTTTGCTAATAATTCCTTGTTAAAATCATGTTTCAGGTAATAGCCACCTCATTTTTCATGTATATTTTGTTTTGGTATTATGAGACCTTTTAATTTGGATTTTGGTTCCATAATTTCTAGATTTATATCCACTATATAAATATAATATATAAAAATTAAATATGTATTTATAAAAATTAATAAATATGAGAGATATAAAATGCATTACATTGTTTATAGACATAATGATATGTATCTATGCATGAATGAAGTTTCCATTTTCTCAAGTGAGGGAATAAAATAATGGTAATTAATAATTAAACCGTAGAATATAATTTTTATATAATATTTATCATTCATAATGATTAAATTTATTCCTATTCATATTCTAATCATAGTAAAATTAAAAATGTATCACATCGGTTTGTGGAAACGGTAGTCGACCCGTACACATGAGGGATGTTATCATTTTACAAATTATTTTAAGGTAAGAAGTAATAAGTGATTTTATAAATAAAAATTTATATTATTTTAATAATAAAATATATTTAATTTAAATCCCTCATTATATCCATCCTTGAAATGAGGTGATGGAAAATGAATTGAATCGGTTTGCAAGGAGGTAGTCCACCATACACATGATCGATTGTTTCATTACCCATTTGATGGTAGTGGATATTGATATAGGATATACACTAAAAATAAAAACAATCTCGTTATATGTTATATAAGGGTTTTATTGTCTTTGTAATTATTAAACCCTGAGTGAAGGTGGTCATTGGTGAGGCAAAAAGAATGATCTTAGAAGAGACTATTACCTTCGCTATGAGAAACCTTATTTGGATCTCTTATTGAGGGCCCTAGGGTTGATATTTTTGGAATAATAGAAAAAATATAAAGATTAGAGTGATATATTATAGATATTGTTTCTTTTTTTGTTGATTAAAATGTCTTAATAATTGTGAAGAAGTGAGGGAATGAGACCCCCTTTAATAATTATAGAGGAGTGGCAATTTTCTAAACACCCAAAACAATTCAATAATTGTACGTCACTATGAATACTTATACCTATGAAATTGATAAATAATGTATTGGATGTATGATATGGTCTATAAACACCCAGATCACAAAACAAATACACTTGTATTAAACATTTTATTCCCTTATCCACTATGTTTTCTGGCTTTTATCATTTTTGTTTTCACAATGGTAACTAGTCTATTTTTATTTACCTAGGTAATTAATCCATTATAACTAAAAATATAATGATAATTATTTTATAACATTTAACATCTCATTATAAATATTAAATTCAATTTATTTAATAATTTTCCTATGTGTGTTGAAAATTAATTCTAACTCATGTGTATGTAATTCACAAAACCTCGTTTCAACCTTAACTGGGGTGATTAATTTTTACTGTGTTAACTATGTTATAGGAAATAAAATACCTTATTATCAATTATAAATTATTAATATTATTAAATTTTAATACACTTTACAAAATTCCATTTAGATAAATCTTATAACTTAATTGGAAATAAAACCAATAAATGCGACAAAAAATAGTTATACTAAAGAATACTTTTTCAGACTAGAAAAAGTTTTTGTTTCAAAACTGAAAAAATATTTTTACAGCTAACCTAAATAATATTTTTTATATTATAGTTGATCAAATTTAAATTTTATAAAAAAATAAACAAAATGGATATTTTTATATTTTTTAAATGAAAAAAAAATTAATAAAAATCTGTATTTTCACTAATCATCGAAATATTTATCTTTTTGAAAAATTAATAAAAATTCACTATATGATAGTTTTTGATTGTTTAATTAAAAAACTATCTTCAGTTTTTTTATATTGATTTTTTAAATTCTAAAAAGTAATTTACAAAAATTATGTAAAATGTAACAAAATATATTTTGAACAAATTATTATTTTCAAGCATAAAACTGGATTTATTATTATCAAATTAAAATAAAAAATCTTAAATGAATTTAATTTTTCTGAATATATAATATATTTAAATCCTTAACATTATTCACCAATAGTTTCTAATTTATCTTATTTTTATAAAAACACATTACAAACATAAAAATAGTTTCTCTGAAAATTAATTTTTACAAAAAATTAATTTTATATTCCTTTATTATAATTTTATAACAAATGAAATATTTTTATTCTATTATAAACCATACAAATTTATTAATTCCCTTAGTTATATTCATACCTTCCATACTAATGTCTAGGAAAAAAATTACATATTAAAATATGATATTTTAATAGTATATCTCAAGTCGCATGAACTTGATATTCCTTGTAATGCAAGCTATTAGAGAAATAAAATTTATCTAAGAAAAAATTGATAAAATATAAGGGCTCTACATCCCCCCATTTAATAAATATCATTATTCTTTTTGGTTTTAACATCTAATTATTCCTTCATTGAAACCACACATCATAAAAAGTGTTTATAAAATTCCTCTTGAAAGGAGCGAAAAGAAATTGGGAAGGTTATCTAGAAAAACACAAAAATTTGTTTCCAAATAGTATATAATTTCTTGGACGTAAAAATATAGTCATATAAGAGAAATAAAACACCCATACATTAATACACATTGATGGAGAACAGGTTCATGATAATGCTAATGACTACAAATCCATAAATCTATAATGGGTGAAGTAATACATACATAATTCCATTCCATTTCATAAGAACGATCTGATCCATTGGTTTTTATTTGATCAATTTCCATAATATACCTTACTATTGAAATAAAAATGTGTTTTACATGCCTGAAGTACTTGAAAGATTATATGGTCTATAAAAGAATAATATTTCAATACTTCATGTTGTCATCAAAAACCAAAATGGTCTTCATAAGTCATCCAATATTGATAAATCATAATATTTTTGAATAAAACATTAATATTTAAAACCATATACAAAAATAAAATAAAACCATTCAATAAATGTATAAAATTAAGACCCTTAGAATGTTCAAAAATTTATAAATAATTTCACTAAATGTACAAAATCAACATATCATTCATCCCTAAAATTTTATAAAGTTTCTGTTAATTTTAACATACCAAATATGTGAAAACCATTTTCATATATTCCCCTAAAATATTAAAATAATACTAAAATTAGAATGAAAATATAAATTATTCCACATTAATTAATTTAAATAAGGATTTATTAAAAGTATTCTAAAAATCCAAAAATAATATAAGCTACATCAATTATAACATAAACGACTTTTTCAATAAATAATTAATCAATTCCAATTCAATTGGTACTATTAAATTTTCATTATCCATATTGATCATATCTTTAACAAAATTTAACACCATTATATCAACATTAGGTACATATTACAGTTTATCTTCTCTTAAACATGTGTTCCCCATAAAATATCACATAGTCATTAAATGAAATTTCTAATTCATTAGTACCATTAAAAATATTCTGGAAAACACTTTATTTAAAACTTATAATTATAAATCCTTATATATTAAATAATTAAAATATAATAATTATTTAATTCCAATAAGTAAAGACATCAATCATTCCACCACATTATTAAAACATTAATTAGAATTCATCATTTATTCCTTAATTATATATTCCTTTCCTATGTAATTTATACTATCACCATCATCAATAGAAAATCCATTAAACATTATAAAATGATAATCGTCTACTTCCACAGTCCCCCTAAGACATAAATTTTTTTAATGATATAATTTTACACTTTTGAAACACTCCCTCATTGATGATGCCTTTGGAAAATTATTATTTCCATCCATTTTCTTAAATATACAATTTTATTTTTCCTTCCCAATTGAATACTTTTCTCCCTCTTTTTCATCAAGAAAATATCTTCTCATTCTTTGAGACTTTCACGTGAGTGTTTCTTCCAATATTCATGATGTATAAGACACTAAAAATTCTGTTTTTTCATACTCCCAACCATCTGTGCTCTTAGTGAACTCAATAGTTCTCTTATTTTAGGTTTTCTAGAGTTGGAAAAGGTGAATATTTCTAATCATAGATCGTGATAACTACTCTAGAGCTAGATAAAATTATTTTATCTTGATAATTATGTAACTTTATGGAAACCACCCATTTAATTCTTCACAATAATTTGAATATATTTTCTTATATTGGTTAATACAAGGACTTATCCTTAGATAATTCCCTAGGAGTCTCACTAAATTTTTCTCATCCTACTACAAAGGGATAACTATACCTTTCATATTATAGGAACTATAGTGACCCATACTATTCAAACATAAATATTAAATCTAAATAGATGATAATTACATTGATTTTATAAAAAAAATCATGAGGTACATGCTGTTCTATTTTCATTGGAGACATTGATAAGTTAACATTTAGTTTATAATATTACTATATAATATCCAACTATGTACTTCATATTTATCACCCTTATTGATTTTATCATGCATAAAACCATCCTTCATAAAATATGTAAATAAAAAATAATAATGGTTGACCTCAAATTCCTAGTAAGGAAAAATAATGGACATATTAGTTATCCCATAATCATTACAGGAGAATAAGTTTATAAGAACTTGATATAAATATTTTGAACCCAAGCCCATTATATTAAAGATAATAATCTTATGTCATAGAATAAAGTTTGGATGTCCATAAGGAATGAATAAAAAAGAATTAATGAACACGTTCCATGATAATATAACATTATCATAAGAATTAAACATGTTTCATGCACATAAGAACAGAAGATCGGTTCAAGTTAAATCTCACCCAAAACTATCATCATGGAATGGGTTCACTCCCAAAACCACAACAGTTGTCAATGTACACCCCCAATAGAACAAAGTTGATTGATTCCCATAGAAAATTGGGTTTGATCGCCATTATAGTCCTAGTTATATCATATTATGTCAAAGTCTCCCTAGTTATTTGGTGGATATATAGGTCCCACCCATTTCAGGATATAGTATAACCACCCGCTAATTGTTATAACTTACCCCTCAACTTTGGTTAAAATGTAACCACCAACGTTGGTTGTAACATAATTATAATTCTTGGTTTTTAATAGAACCACCAACTAAATAATGAAAACCATACATATGAATTCCATAAGATATTAAACATTCATTGTATCATCACATCATATCCTGGGAAAGGGAAATTTATTTCACAAACATTTCATCAACTCATCATAGCATAACCGATGAAAATATATTGGTTTTATAAAAATTTAAATTTCATAATCAAAAACCATACATAAAATGAATAATTATGGTTCTCTTGGATTATATGCCCAGTAAATATTAACTAACATCAAATTAAGTTATCTTATATAGAAAATTATTCTAATATATTTCTCAGAACATTTCATGAGAAATATATTCATTTCATTTTGAAATCAATACTTTACAATATATAATTTCCAAAATACTAAAAAAACTTCCTTGAAAATAAAAATGAAACAAATTAAGGAAATATTTAAATCATTCAGTGACAATGATGGTGGGATATAGGTTTTGAATTATACACATTTAAACAATTCTTATGTTCACATTTTTGGTAAAAGACAAAAGTTATTCTTTTTAGAAACTATAAATGAGAATCATTTTATAAAATTTTGTAGGAATAAAAAAATTATTTATTAATTAAAATAATTTTTAGATAATATTATAAAAAAATTAGAACTATTTTGTAAAACATGGATATGGGAGAGAATTTATTTTTCGTCGAAGATAGAAAATATATTGGATTTTTATTAAATATGTTATTTTAGTCCCATGGGTACATAATGAGGTGAAAATAAAATAAAAAACATATATTCTCATGAAATAATTATATACCAATAAAATTAATTATCTCTATGAGATTTATATCATAATATTTCATCATTGGAAACAAGATCATAAACAAAATTAAAAACATAGTGATTTTTTTAAAGGATGGGGGCGAAGCCTCATTTTTTATTATTAAATCAAAGAAAAGACATCTTTTAACTGGGTAGAGGGAAACCAATTACATAGCCTGAAGTCCCAGTGGGTTTGTAGCCCATTACATAGCCCGTAGGCCCAAATTCTAAGGCCAATTCACATTCTGTGAATAGTAACCTACTGCTACAGTACTGTACAGTATCATCGCCGCTACAGTGCCATGCCGCCACTACAGTGCCCGCTGATGAATAGTGTCGCCGCTACTACAGTACCTTTATAGTACTGCTACAGTAACCTACGCCCCATGGGATTTGAACCCCCATTTTCCATGTAGTATTATGGGGTGCTTACCACTAATCCAAACCCCAACTACAAAACATAGTGATTGTAACATAATGCCATTACTAAATTTGTAACACCTAAAGCATATTCACCGTGAATGAAAGAACATTAAAATGAAACATTACATACAATGAAAATATTGAAATTATTGACATAAAATTTAAAATGGGTAGTATATAGCCCACAATAAAATGATTTTTGAATATGGAATATGTATACCATAAATAAAAGAGATACTAGAAATCCATTACTCCAAGTATTGACCTCCATCATACAAGTTCAAACCTCATGAATAATAATTATATATATATATATATTAATTAAAAATAATAATATATATCATACCAAATATAATTTACTTATAACAGTTTATTACCAATTGTTTAACAATTCCTTATTAAAATCTTGTTTTGGGCAATAACATATTCTTTTACATGTATTCTTAGTTTTGTATTATATATCCTTATGTATCAACAATTTATAGATAATATATAATATTAAACATGATATAAATACCATATATTTTCATTTAATATTTATGATGATTAATATATTTAATTTGTAGCTAGAAACTGAATTTCACCATTTATGGATGTTGTAGGTCTTACGTATGCATGAACGCTGATTCAATTTTCTCAGAGGATATAATAAAATAAAGGTAAATAATTATTATTATTTAAAAAGAAAAGTTTTATTTAATATATATAATATATATTCAATAAATATTTCCTTATTACCATTTAAGACAAATCAAATTTAAAAACTTATCAAATCACTACATGGAGGTGTTTGTCCACATGTATGCATGAGAAATGTCATCATTTTCCAATGGAATTGAAGGTAAGAAGTTATATGTGGTATTGTACTTCTTGAAGAATAATTATTTCATTTATAATATATATATATATATATTAAATCTATAAATATATCCACCGTTGATAGGTGTTGATAGAAAATGAAATACATCAGTTCACAAGGCAGTAGTTTACCATACTCCCAATCAACGGTTTTGTGTCCCATTTAAAAGAAGAAGAAATGGATATATTTTATACCATAAACATAAAAACATATTATTATATTTTATATAATTTTTTATTATATAGAAATTATTAAATCATGAGAGAATGTGGTAATAGTAGAAGTGAAAAGAAAGGGCTTTGTGAATAAATTCACCTTTACCTTGAAAAACACTCTTTGATGCACTTATTAAGGATTCAAGGGTTGTTCTTTTTAGAATTCCATTAAGAATATAATTTTTGAATTTTTTTAGATATTTTGGTAGTTTTCGTATATCCAAATTTCATAAGTGGTGTAAATAATTTAGGGGAGTATATCCCGTTTTATAATTGAAGAGGAGTGGCATTTTTCAATATAACTAATAATATTCAATAATGGGATGTCACTCTGAATCCATGTGCCTAAAAATAGATAAATAATTGAAAAATGGATTATGTGGTCGATACAAACCTCCAAAAAAAATAAACTTCTTTTAATCTTTTTATACCCTTAGCCTCTATGTTTTATCAATTTTACAATTTTATTGTCCACCACAGAAACTAGTCTCAATTTATTTTCCAGGGTAATTTATTATTTAAGAGTAGAAATTAAATGTTCCATTTAGATAAATAAAAACCTATTATTTTAAATTTTAAATTTAATTTTTTAAATAATTATCCTTTATGAGTTGAAAAATATCTATCACACATGCGTTTGTAATGAAAAAAAGCTCAATTTTAACATTATCAAAAATAATTATTTATTAATGTTTTTACTATTATTTATGAGAGAAATAAAATTCACATTATTAGATAATATAAAATATTATCATTCCAAATATATAATACCTTTTCTAATTCCAATTCATGTACGTTCTATAATTTAATTTAAAATAATACCCACAGACGTGACAAAAAATTGTTTTCCAAATAAAATCTTTTCACAATTATATCATGTTTTTATATCAAAATTGAACATAATATTTATGAAAATATGATCAATTGGATTTCCTATAAGATCATTGATCTAAATTTAAAATTTAATTAATTTTAAAACAAAATTAGTTTTTATATTCATTAAATAAGAATTAACGATTTAATAAAAACTGGCTTATTTTTCCATTCGTCATAAAATAAACATTATATAAAATAATCACAAAATTATTTATTATTTTATTCACTATTTTGTTTTTAAAATTATATTAATTGTTTCCAAAATAATTTCTTGAAGCATAAAAATTAACATTAAAAATATGTGCACAAAATATTACCCCAAAACTTTTTAAAAAAATCCAGTTTTATAAATAAAATTGGATTTATTCTTATCACATGATTACAAAAAATATTACATAAATCATATAAATAATTATTGAATATATAATATATTGTGTTTAAATAAAAATGTTCACCAATATTTTACAATTAAATTTATTAAGATAAAAATAATTTTCCTTCATAAAAAATAGATTTCATAATGATGGTTATTTTATTTTAAATAAAATATTTATTTTCCATCTGAATAAATTTTATTTCCAATGAAAATATTTTTCCAATTTTTAAACTGTATATATTTTATAATTTTTTTAGTCATATTCATACTCATCAATTCAATGGATATGTTATAACTATCAGGTTAAATAATAATATTTAAATAGTATATTGTGGTTCATTTGAACTCAACATTGAATGTATTGTAATGTATCAAAGAAATTACATTTATCTAATAAACATATTTCATCAAATGTGTTGGGGTAATACATGATTACTAAATAAATTACACTAATAACATAAAAATCATAAATATGAAAACATTTCTATAATATTTGTAATAACACCTACTACTGCTTGATCTTAAGACACTGTGACAAGAACCACTTATTCAGTAACCATAAAAACTGATCTCATATTATCACAGACACATAATGATCTCAAAATAATATAATCTAACATCAACATGTGGAACCAAAAAAATAATAATACTAGTAAATGATAATGGTTCTCACCTACAATTTTTTTATGACACCACTAAATTAATGTATATTGTTATTTTACATTGTTTATTTTATTTTTTGATGGATTTGGGATGAATCACTGGATGTGTCTAGATGATAAAGTATAATATAAGGTGGTATCTAGATAAATGAGTTAATTCATGATGTGAATGATGGATTCATAGTGGGAATGGTTTCTGGGTACATTTCATGAATTCTATGGAAGTAATGAATGAGTTTTGGGACTCAAAATCAAGGTTATATGAATATTATTATTTTTTTCTACCCTTAATACTCACAGTATGAGTCATCATTCACACCATGAAGTCATATTTTTTTGTACAACCCTTTTAATTCTATCTCCACTTAATTCTAATTTTAATTCCTTATTTAACATCAAACCCAATGCTCTCTATAAGTTAATTTACTGATCTTACTCCCATAAAGACTAAATTTATCATTTATTTGAGCGTAAAACCTAATGAATCTATTAATTAATTGAATTAATAAATAGGGGAGTAAAAATATATGATTCATGGAATGATTCATCACATTGGTTTATTTGGAGGTAGGTGGCTTCTCTCACTCTATACTTCTCAAAGAACATAAAGTATTTAATTTCAAATAATAAATAGAATGTATTTATTGATAAAAAAATGTGATTTTTCACCCTGTATTATTGTATTTTGAATCAATAAGATGTTAGTGTCACCCACAACATGATCCATAAATTACTAAAATGATATATTGATTTCAGTAAAATCCTTCAGTTGTGAGAACATGGAATAGAAAATGGGTTTTTAGTACACGATGAAAATTTAAAGGGAATCATCATCATATAATAGGTCATATGGTCAATTGGGAATCAAATTTATTTACATTCCAGAAAAATCCTTGATGAGAAGGGACAATAACTAGTTAAGAAAATGGAACGTTTAGTGGGCCTGTATGAATAGAAAATGCATTGGTTGCGTGGGTTATATGCATATGAATTCATTACATGGGATACCTCCATTGTGTGAATTTTATTACTTCTTATGTAAATGTATATATCTTAAAACTATTATATATTTCTCACCCTTAGTTTATATAAAATGTTTTCTAACATGTGCATGTCCTAGTTGATGTGTGGGATGTTTTGGGGATTTCCTACTATGTCAGTACACTCACCCCATAAATATGCATCATGTTACATATACATACATATATATATATATATTAAGATTATACAATTAAGGTGCATGTGTATTAAATTACTAGTAGAGAACCATGAAACAACAATCTTGTAATTTTAGAGTTAGAGCATTTATATTTCTTATAATATATTTATTCATTATGCCACATCACTAAATTGGATTCTCTTTGTGTTTTTAATGTTTTATAAATATTTAAATATGGAATCATTTTAGTACCATTACTATGATTATCATTCAATTTGTAATATTTAATTGGAATTCAATTGGATTTTATGACGATTTAGGGTTTTTTTGTTTAGTTTTACTATTATGGATATTATATTTGTAAGGAAATATTACCCCCTATGGTTTGGAAAATACGATGAATTTATTAATATCCTCTAATATACATGGGACATCACCTTAGTTTAGTGGAATTCATATCCTTGAAAATCAAATGTTTTGTGTCAAGGTATCAAAATTGTTATCAATATAGAATGTGTCTCAATCAGAAATGGTATCTATAGAGATTTAATGTTTAATGACATCAAATATATGTCTAAAAATCCAAAAGTAGTCACTTTATATTGAAATTAATGTTACATATGTGGTTTTGGTGCAATTAAGTGTTGTAATAACCTTTTGGAAAGTCATTACCTCCTCCTCATGGGTTTAGTTGATGAGAGTAAAATATCAAAAATTAGTGTCATAATTACCAAAAAGACAACCTAATTCATATGATAGTTTATAATATTTATTATTATTTTTTGATATATGGTTTGTGAATAAAGTGTGTAGCTTTGATTTAGGGGAAATTATCTTTTTCCATATAAACATTTATCCAGTTAGGAGACGTATAAATCACTGAGAAGATAATGCTGAGAATGTGGTTCCAAATGAAGTACCACAAGGTCAATAAAATACATATTTAAAGCTGAATGAAATCA
Source organism: Viscum album (assembly GCA_963277665.1). NCBI lineage: Eukaryota > Viridiplantae > Streptophyta > Magnoliopsida > Santalales > Viscaceae > Viscum > Viscum album. Next base: position 941,151,749 of record OY728166.1, read on the forward strand.
TTCCATGCTATGGAGAAGGAAAATAAAACTAAGGAACTGTATCAGATTGGAAGATTACTTCAATTAAAAAGGTTTTACCCACCAATATTTTGGGGTGATTAAATTCTCATGAAATCCAACGAATAGCTTGGGATGATGAATAGAATATGTGATTTATAAGAAACCCTAGTAGAAAAAAGGTGAATCAGGATGTGTATATGCTGAATGACCTATAAAAACATTCGGAGTAACAATATTATTAAGATAAAGTTGAAAATTCCTTATTTTGGATGGATATGAAGTATTTTTAAATAAACATTTCTATATATATTACTTATATGTTTTAGAAAAAATGAACTTATTCAACCTAAATAAAGAAACAATCAGTTATGGATTATTATTCATAGTTTATATACCATTATACCTTTTTTACAAAAGTGGTACCCAGTGAATCACTAATGGCATGAAATTTACAAGTGGTCTTTTAAAACGACATTTATCCTTGAGTGGTGATACTATAAATCATTTCTTTTAAAGAAATTTTGAACTTTTATATGTTGGTAGAGGAAAATACCCATGGGAAAATCAATTTAGAGTACACCATTTACATCCAAAATAGAGATGTGTACTCCAATGTAGGGAACAATTGTACATTGGACATCTAATCGTTGTGTATAAGAGCCCCAAACAACTAGTCCACTGGATTAGTTTTCCTTAACTCTTCTTCCCAACAACGAACCCAGTTTTTTTAAATAGTTCCTATTTGAAATTGTTTAAAAAAGTATGCATGAAACCTCTTAAAAACTATCATAAATACAATTATAATGGGGCCTCAAAGACTATTTTATTGACCATCTTAAGAAAAATAGAATACAGATTTCTAATATGTCACAAGATTCCAATGATCAATCAGAATTATAATGTTATCTCATTTAATATTTTTTGAATCAAGGTACTGAGGGTGATTATAGGAATACCCTAACCCATCTATAGTAATATTCTCTATTAGGAATAAGGAATCTGTTAGGGGGAGTATAGTGAAAATATTTTGGATCAGTGTAGATTATTCTAACTTATGATGTAGGTCCCCTGATGGTTAAAGTTATCATTCCACTTGATTCCACTTTAATGCTAATTTATTTTTAACTCATTTTTTCCTATATTTTATTTCATCTCATGTTATAATAAAATTAGGCCTACTAATTTGAATGTCATCTCGTGATGTGAGTGCTATGAAATCTCTCAAACAATAAGAGTCTAGAGGGATTAAATATCCATCATATTCCATCACTACTAAATGATCCCACTTTTTATGGGACCTTACTTTTTTAATATGGGATATTCAATCTTATCATGGGAATCGATTGGTTGGTATCATTTAGTGCTTATATTGACATGAATCATTAATAAGTTACTATTAAATTTTTAGAAAGTGCTTTCATGTTATTCATAGGAAAATGGGATGTGAATGTAGTGTGAGTAGAATATATGGTAATAGTGTTTAGAACCATATCATATAATTTTATAGTTTTCACTTTGGAATATAATATTATAGATAATATATACTGATTTTTCTACCATATGAGATCGATACCTTGATGTTTTTTAAGATTGCATCTCTATCTTATTACCTGAATGTGAATTTTAATTTTTAATTAATCAACTCTCACGAATAAAAACTATTTTATTTAAATCATATAGTTCATATATTATATTTATATTAATTGGAGGTCTATAATAAGGATTTTGAATTATAGGGATTTATAAGAACATGAAAATTACTTAGGGGTGATTAAATTATTTTTTTCAATAAGGAAAGTGGAACTCTATGAATTTCTATTGAATATATCCTCCTGAATTGAGTTATAATGAAAATATTATAGCCAATTCCTTGAATTGATGATATTTTTTTAAAATTCATGGAATCCAAGAAGTTATTTAAATTTTATCATTGGTAAGGGTATAATTAACTCTAGGTTTAGAAATAGGACATCCCAAAGATACCTTTAATATCCAATATCAAAACTATAAATATTTGGTATTACCGTTCTGTATCACTAGTGGACTAGTAGTTTTCATGGAATTGATGAAACATGTCTTTAATATATACATGTATTATTTCATTGTGGTATTTTTTTTTGTTTACATAGTTTATTATCAATTGAAATATTGTCATTAAAGGAACTTTGAAATCCTACTATGTTTGTTTCAAGACCTCCATCTTTATTTCAAATTCTCAAAATTTTATTTTTTGAAACAAGAATTTTATTTACATGGGGAAATCATTTCCAAAAATAAATATCATTTAATCCTAAGAATATTGAGGCAATAATATCAGGGTGGACACCTCAGAATATCATGGATATGACCAAATTATTGGGATTAAAATCCTATTATTGATATTTTTTCTATGATTTCACATTTCCAGCTTATCTAATGACTACATCAATAATGAATTGTATTACATTCTATAACTTTTTTTGACTTTTTAAAATCAGACAATGAACTCATTTATTGGCATACATTGATATCTTTTGTTATAAATTCTGATCCAAATGATGTCTATATTATTTTTTATGGTTCTTTTAGATCATGATTGATATATTTTTTCATGAAAAAAATGTTATATTATTTATTTATTTCTCATGATATTTGAGAATACATGTAAAAAACTATCAAATGAATGCTCTGGAATATTCCATAGTCATCTATGTTTTAAAATCATGGTGCCACTACCTCTCCGATAAAATTTTCATTGTGTTCACAGATCCCAATATCTTTAAAAATACCATTCTGCAATGATACATCAACATGAGACAATAGTTTATATTGGAATATTCATAGATTTTTTTACTTTGAATTGTTCTATAAAATCGGAAATGTAAATTCTATGGCTAATTCATTATGTCAAAATTCTTATAATAATTTTTTTAGAATGGCATGTGACTAGAGGAAAATGATGGTTGTAATTATTTATATAGACTATGAATGTGATGGGTAGTATGTCAAAATAATTTTCCTTCCACTTTCATTTATTTATTAGTTGGTGGGTATTTTCAAGAAGACACAATAGAATTATCATGAGATTCATAATGTAAGTTCAAACCTCATTGGTGGCGAGACCTTGCATTGTTTGGATGAAAATGAAAATTTAGTGTTTTTATTTTGAGAGCGGAATATAGTTCAAACATCTTGACCAGATAAAATCTTTTGTTCTTATCATAATTTTAAATGCTTAATCCAATAGGGTACCATAAATTTATATATGGTAATGAAGGACCATTTCTATTGATTAGGTATTTAATGGAATGGGGAAAAGTATATTGAGAGAATTATCACTAGTTTGTATCTGAATTTCAAACACTATTGACCAGCCAATATTTTTTTATCATTTCTTATATGATTATTAAAAACGGTTTATATCATTATGGACTTTATCATAGTTCTTTCATGGAAATTTGATAAGTGTAATTCAATTTGGATGATTATTTACCAACTAAGGAAGACATATCACTTCATTCTAATTCATGAGATGAATACAGAATTTAAATTACCAAAGATACATATTTTAGATGTTTTCAAATTTCATATAGTACTATTATATATTATATCTAATTAAGACAAAATATTACCCTCATATTTTTATCAGACTGTACCATAGTCCCCCAGAACAATGTTTAAAATTAGCTCAAACTATCCTTCCCAGATAGAAAGATCATCGGAGTGTACGATTAGCACCCTAGAGTAAAATCTCGGATCTTGTGTGATGGACATAAATTTTTCTTGTGAAACCATCTAAATTTACTCTAGTGATCAAATTAATATAAATATAAGTACATGATACACCTGTAATAATATGAGACATTCTATGTTCTCCCATGTGATTTTCTACTTTTATTTGGTTGATACAGGGGAAACCACACTAATTATACTATAGTTAGGGTGTGAGACTATTTGGAAGATATATGTGATCATGGAAATAATAGGGATATATCATAGCTATTAAAAAACTATGTTGAGCATCATCATCAGCCATTTTCTTTTGATTTGGTTGAACATGCATTCTTTTGAGTGCCTCTAATGATGTGACAACATCCTTGGGGTAAGATTTAGATGTTGGAACCTCAATATATTGAAACTTTTGAGATAATTTAATGTATTTTATAATTTACTAATCATATCATTCTACCATGAAATTTTATTTCAGTGAAAATGATTTTTATGTCTCGTAATTGAAGAAGTATCATCTGAAACCATCCCATGTGACAAGATGTGATCACATAAACTAGAGACTACAATAAAAATTGTGAAATCCACAATTTATATTCATTAAGGGAAAACATGTAATTTTTGGAAGATGGATATATCTATTATAGTTTTCCTGGAAACAAGGATGGATGAATGAAAATAATTGGGAATGTGAGAACCATATGTTAAAGAAATATCCAGAACACTTCCAAAGTACTTATGGCCTATAATTTTTAGGGGACAAAAATCCCAATGGTGGGGAGAATTTGAAACCCTTTGTTTTATGAATATCCCTATTTTATGCTATAAATTTAATATTTTTAGGGTTTTGGTAAAATCACAAGATGTTTTCAATGGAAAAAGTAGAGTAAAATATAGAATCTACCTCATGGATTCAATTAAAGAAACAAATGATGGATTCATGGTGTGAATTTTTTCTCAGTGGATTCACTGAATTCTATTCAATGAATGAATTATTCTTCAGTTTTATAAGTGTGGTGATGTAAATTTTAGTATGCATGGATATATTAAAGACTCCTGCTATGAACACATATCTCATACCAAAATCTCATTTTGTTTTACCCAGCTCTTTTAGTTCCCCTACCCTTCTGTTCTAATTATTATTTCCACTTTTACCTCAAACATCAAACTCTATCTAGGTTATTTTGGTTATTATACTACATTCAAGGATTATATTCATCATGCGTTTACAAACCAGACCTAATAAATATAACGATTAATTGAATATATGAATGGGTGAGTTTAGATCTATGAGTCATGAAATGGTTCATTGCATTGATTAACTTTGTGGTAGTTAGATTCTCTCTATCTTAATTGTTCTTAAAAAAGGATTAATTTTCAATGAATAAGTCACTAGTATTTCTTAATGAAAAATCCAATATCATTTCCCTTATTTTATTATATTTTTAAAATATGGTTCATGTGATCTTGCCACAAAGAGTTTTGATAAATTTTTAAAATGATATATTTATTTCAAAAACAATATTGGTTGTGAGAAAATTTTATGAATAAGGTTTTTTAGTAGATAATGAATTTGGGAAGGGACTCATTGGGTTAGCTTCTCCATCAAGTCAATTTAGAAACAAAATTTATTATAGCCAAATGGTTGATTGGGTTTTAATGGATGGGTACACCTCATAATTAGGAACTATTTGGTGGGAATATAATGAAAATATTTTAATTGGGTGTGTGATATGAATTAATATATTTTCAAGGTACGGGAGACCTCTTTTTTTGTCTTATCACTAATTATTTATAGGAATATCTTTTAAAAAAATTATATTTATCAATTGTAATTTATATTAAATTATTTCAAACATGTGATTTTTCTAATATTTTGGGTGGGAGTTGTGGGGATTTCCTATTATTTTGGAAAACCCACCCCTAAATATGCATCACTTTTCATATGTTAACGTTTTTACTATGACATAGGTACAGATAATGTTTCTTACATAACAAGAAAAAAAATAAACTTCCAAAGACTAGTAATTATGGAGTTAAAAATTAGATATTCCTTGTAGAATAGATGTTCATTGTACCAAATTAGTTCCTTAGTTTCTTTAAGATGCTTTAGGTATTTTTACTAATATTGAAAATGTGTATTTATTTACAACTATAACAATGATTATATTTTTATTTTTAATAATTTTATTATATTTTTATTGGATGTAATCATGAATAATATATATCATTTTATTTTATTTTTTTATATTGAATGTAGATTATTTGTAAGGTAAAACCATCCCTCGTGCTTTGTTCAAGACATTGTAATTTATTTCCTTCCTTTGGTTTCCTAGGGATGTCACAGAATGTTAGCATCACTCAGGTTCTTCCTAAGCCAATTGGTATGTTCAGAGTGATACGTGGATCAACTGAGATGTTATATCAACCTCCTATAATTAATTATCAATATCATAACATGAAATATACCCATTATATATTTTTAAATATATATTCTCCAACTCACTCGAGGATTTCATCAATTCCTGTACAAAATTTTGGTCTACTCCCTAATGCATAGAATGGTGTCCAATTTTATCCACAACATGTTAAACCCTATGATATTTTCCCACAAATAGATTATTTATAAATTAAAACCTAATAACATCCCAAATATTTCTATACATATATTAGTAATTTCCAACAAAAATCATTCATAATTTACCCCAACGTGGACTATTTACTCTAGAAGAAAAGTTATATTTTTATTATGGCCTAAAACTATATGATTTATACGACCAAAACAATCAAGATACCCTATATTTATCATATTATTAATTAATTATTTATTATTAGATTATATAATACTCACATATACTAAAGGGGAACATCAGCATTAAGTGGGTTTGTCTTGTTTACTTCACATATGTGTTTTAACCAATATTGAAACCTTACTAAGAATTAAATCCTAACCACTACCTGATCAAATAAATTTCCAAAAATATTATCTTTACTATTCTATCATGAAATCTCTTTTTAGGAAATTAGGTAAGTCATATATTAGTTTTAGTGTTACCCTCAAATCTTTTCCTCAATATACAATGAGTTGTAAACGAACACAAAGGGTGTATCATCCAATATAAATCGATGATGTTACACTTTATAAATATAACATTGAATCTCCAAGAATATAATAAATGTAGATACTAACCACAACACATGAATAATGTATATCAATGACTTCATATCACACATGTAAATTACATAAATAGAAAAAAACAACCAGTTATATCATCTTATTTTTACCTTTTTAAATGTATAATGATATTGTCACTACTATTATATATCCTATAATTGTAGATAATTTCATTTGACAAAAAAACACTTTCAAAATAATATCTAAATTCAAATAAATATTTACGTTTTGATTTTTAAATGTACTTAGTATGTTCTTCCTTGAATAATTGTTGGGTCCATGTGTCTGAATTATATTATATATGGAACAAATAAAATAAAAAATTAATCAATATGATCTCCCATAAATTCAACCGTTAAACTACTTCTATTATATACATAGTAAATCACCAAACATTCTATCCCACATCACAAGACACATTACAATTAATCACATAACCATATCTATAATCATATCCAATAGAAATCATCAATAATGAATTAACCACTTATAAATTGAGATGGTCCACACTCTAGCACACATTATACATCCATTATAGATATTAAAATTTTCCAAACAATAATAATCATAATTATATTCGTTTTTTTATCATTATCGTCATCATTATGTATTAAAATCCTCTTTCAATATTAATGAAAAAAATTCTACCCCACTCTCAAATATCAAAAAAGTGTTTAGTCCCCCATTATCCCTTTATTCTCCAACCATTTCAACCACCACATTCAAAGGAACTTGAAAAAATAAACACAAAACAAACATGTTAATCTTACTCCCATATAGATATAACACCACTAATTTCACGGTAATAATTCAACACATTAATATAATAAACATGTTCTACAAACTCATTGGATAAATAAGAAAAACTAAAACTCCTTTCTACCAAGTCACATTATCTACATTCCATTTTCACTTTTTACCTTTGTTTAATCTCATTAGACTGGTTTATCTAATAGTGGTGGATAGATTCAAGAGAAAAATCCATTATTAAATCATTATACTATAAAATAATTCTAGATTAACTGAATTGCATGAATCATTATTGAAATCGAAATATTATATGTTAATTTGGAATGACCCATAAAACAATCGTAGCACCTCATATAACTCCTTTCTAGAAAGACTTATTCCCTAAAAATATGCTAATATTTGTTTCCCAAGTGGAATTTTCCATTAAAAACTCAATATAACGTCATACATAACCATAACTCACTCCTCAATATACTTTATATGTTGTGGAATATACCTAATGAAAAATTCAAAAGGCCTATTCAAAAATATATAATTCTACCCCTCCTACCACTTTAAAAAATTCATAATATCTTATTATATCAAAAATAATGTTTAATATGAGTAATTAATTAATAGTTCACTATTCCTCTTAATCTATTAAAAACATCATTTTTCATAATATATTAATAAAAAATCAATACATTAATTTAAAAAAATATAAAATAGTTATGAAATATTTAATCTTATCATAGTATTTTCAATTTCATAAAATATTTTACCATATATATATATATATATCATGGTATTATTCAAGAAATAATCCTCTATAATTTAAATCTATTTTCATATAACTTTATTTCTCAACCATGAATATTATTAAATACATATATTTACCAATTTTAAAAATAATCCGCCATTTTACGAGTCTGTCTATTTCAACAATTCATCAAAAATAATTACACCATTAATTAAATATTCTTACCCATAATTAACTATTTTATACTAGTTTATCATTGTTTATTATGAAACATTAATAAATTCAATTCACCATTATAATCTTTATTATAAAATAAAATTAATTATCTACGGAATATGAAATATTATAAAAACAATGTTGTTTCAAAAGGATATAAAAGATATGACAATTTAAAACCACCTCTCTCAATTGTATTATTAATAAAAATCTAAAATCATACAATTATTAAAAAAATATTTTCATTAATGAATCCTCATTTAGATTCTTCTTTTTATAATTCATTATTATAAATCAAACTCACCATCAGGGCATGGGAAAAGGAAAATAAATAGTAAATTTCTATAATTATGATAAATGGATTTCATAGAAATTAATTCATTAAAATTCCTATTAATATAATTCCATTTCATTCCTTGAATTTATCTCCATTTTTCTCATTAACTCTTTAATTTTATTCTCATGACCTCTATATTAACAGAGTTTAAACATAATTCAATTATATAAATAATGCAGTAAACCTCTATATACTATAATATTCCACATTGTCACCACCACAAATTATATCTCAAATAATCACATCATTAAAATTATAAAAAACCATAGAAAAGAAATAAATAAATTAATTAATTAATAATTATTATCACCTCCCATGATTAACTAAAAAATAAAAGCACCTCGAAAATTACCAAATTTCTACCTGAGGATAAAATTCACATCTGGAATCTAATGATGCTCTCAACATTTCATTCCAATGTCCAAAGAATTATTATTATACCATTTTTAGTGAAACTCGTCAACAATTTTACAAAATCTTAATTAAAATTATTGGTATCTTAGATCAATTATTGATTACAACTAATGCATAGATCTGATGATGGGATAATGTGGAACCTTATCTGAAAAATTTATATATGTATTTATTATTTTCTTCACTTTTGCATAGTACATAATTATCATTGACCCATTGTGTAATATTTGTTTCTTATATGATTTCTTAAAATGTAATTGGAGTTTATATGTTATTATGGTCTGTAATATTTTTTGTATTTGTTATATACCCACATCTATATATAGATATTACTAGATAAAAAATTGTTTGTTATTATTCTAATATAACATATAGTAATTTAATATAGGGGATAGGCTCGATCTTTTATATTTTCCAATGGTATTATAACAAAATAAAATCAATGTATTCCCTACCCTTTATCATTTTTACCTCCTTTTCATTATTGTTATTAATTTTCCCCATTTTTATAGTGTTTTAAACATTATATTAAATCAAAACATGGTGGATTACATGTGATCGATAGGTAAAGTTTTAATTTCAATTATAGTAGGGTCAGTAATTTTAATTCTTTTTTAGTAGTAATTTTCTCATTATATGCCATTAGTTAATAAATTATTTGAAGGATCCTATTTTATTTGGTTTAAATTTAGTATTATTTATGTTATTTAATTTTTGTATCATTATTCTATTGTGGTAGGGGTAAATTAGGTGTTATTTATGGGTATTTTAATTATGACTTATTGTTATTTATTTTAAGAGTATAATTGTGAGTGTCTAATTTCTTATAGAATGGGATTTATAAATCATTAGAATCTAATTAGTGATTCTATACATGGGAGGAGCTCACGTAGGGTTCATAAAGGTATGTGGTCTCAAACCCTTCAATTGAATTGGTTTCTTCAAATGATATTCCTATAAAATGACTTATAAAATATTTTAAATTTTAGAAACATAATTTTTAAATATAAATATATATTTTCATAATTAAATTATTATATTTAATTAAATTATTATATTTTTGTTTTGCCTTAAGTATAAAGTATTATTCATATAGTAATTATTCTTCTTTATATATTCTCATATTTCATATAGAATTTTTAATTAATGATATATTTTTTTAACATGTTTACCATGTAATAAATCAGTAAGACCCTTATTTATTTATTTTTAAAAGTTTTAAATGATTTTACTAATAATTATGCCACCTTTAAAGTCTTGTGTCATTTTTTAACTCATTATATGTTATCTAAGTTATTTTGAGACATATTTCATTTACATATTGTTCAACATTAAAAATGATTTCTTGAGAACTGTATTGTGATATAATAAAAAAAATAAATCATTTTCATTAGTAATCATAAAAAATTACATGTCAGCAAATTCATGTTATCCTTTATTTATGATGTTACATTTAGGTATTTGTAATAGATGGGTTTAACAATATGAAAACATATTAATTTTTTTCATTATTAAAAATATTGTTAATGGAATTATTGTTTAAATTATAATTTCATAGATTTTAAACATTATCCTATTTGGGTTTGGGTAATTGATGTAGTGATTTATAGGAAAACAAAATGTCTAAACTTTTCATACTATTGTTTAAATTGGGATTTATAAAGAAAATTTTCGTTATCAAATGTAATTCCAAGGAAAGAAGTATTATGGAATTTATAGATTTGATCCCTTAACTTTTCATTACTTTATACTTTTTTTTATTCTAGTTTCTATTTTCTTGAGACATTATTAATAATTGTTATGGTTTTCTTTTCATTTATAATTATACAATTGGTGTTATCAATTATTATTTATTTTCGTAGTTATCATTTATGCCATATCTTATGTTATTTATCACCCATATCATCTATGATGTCATTTGATATTTCTAAAGGGTCATAGTTGTTCATATTAGTAAAATAAAATTATATTAAATATGTATTCCATTCACTTTCTTCTCTTTATTAATTTAATGGTTGTTGGTCTTATTATATTACTTTTCATTATCATCATTAATGTTAGTTTTATAAAAATAATAAATTTTATATATGAGATCATTTTTGGAAATCAGTAAGAGGATGATTTTCTGAACCAAATGGGGAAATTAAATTTAAATGTTATGATATATGTGATATTTTCTTCATGTAGATAAAAAGCATTCAGGGTAATAGAATTAAGGATTGTATTTAGTGATCTAGTATAGAATAATTTGTTGGGAAGAAATTTTGAGGTTTATTTTCCATTTGATACCCACCTATATTAGGGATTTTCTCGAAGAAGTATATCAATATATTTATCTTTATTTTCTTTATTCCCATTTCGGCATGATAAGTGAATATTAGGGATAGTTTACATTTTCTCTTAAATAATTACATATGTGTTTTCACATTTTGTGTGGTTGTTACCATCCATAGAATTAGCGGTACCCCTTATCACATTATTATTATATTGGGTTTTTATAAATTTCTTATTTAAGTACAAAATAAATATTGATAATGGTGTTTTGGACAATATATTGTTATAACTAATGTTTATTTATTTTTATAGTATTCATTTATTTTATAATTTTTCTTAAGAAGGAAATTGAAATGGGGTACTTGTTATATAATGTTTTTAAATACCATGGACCAATGATTTTTATGTATTTGGATTCATATAAGGTTACCTATAGATGTCCATATGTTTTCCCCTCCCCCTGTGTTGGTGTAAATTATTTCACTATGTATGTTTTTCAAATTTACTATACAAGGGGTGTCAAAAAAATAATTATTTTTACCCTTTACCCTATATGGACTTGAATCTATCAGAATATTATTTATTCATTAATACCACAAATATATATTCAAATACTTGTCTCTAAGTATGTATTGACCCTCTAATTGGGATGACAGCTATCAAATATTAATTTATAATTATATTTCTAGTAACAAATTCATGTTATTATTGTTTATATGCATTGTGTAGAGAAATTATTATATGATTTTTTACATAAATATATTCCATAGACACTCACACATGCATTCACATAAGGATTTACTCATGTTAGAGAGGAATCTTAGTGGTAAATACTATGTCTCTATACTCACACATTGTATATCAATATGATGAATGTGTAGGTTCAGATGTTTCATTTTATATATGAATATGTGCATCTGTGTTCTAACATTATCATTTTATGGACTAGTGTAATGATGGTATAGTGGGTTCGGACTCTGTTTTGATTTTATTATAGATTTCTATCTTTAGTATGATGATTCATATTTCATATAATATAATATGATTATTATTATTTTTAGTTTTTCACCGTATAAAATTTTTATATTACACCATTTTGGTACACTATTTACATACAAATATATCATTTTTTATATTCTTATACATGTAAAGGAAATTCCCTGATCATACTTGTTTTTATATTTTAAAATATATAATAAAACAATTAATGATTTGTTTTCAATATAATTCATCTTCGACCTGGATTGTCACCAAAACATGGTAAATCATTCACCAAAGACTCGCTTATACTGTAAATTCTAGTCACAACATCACGATGGTAGGATACTGATAATATGGAGTATATCGGTCTTGTATAGAACAATAGGGGATTTTTTTCTAGTCGTTACAAAGTTGTATCATTATAGTAGTGGGTTTTGGACAATGTCAGTTAGAGGTGAAGATTTGATTTTGGGACATAATAGGGTACAATATGTAAATTTCTAGAAAACAAGAAAGAAGAAAGAAAATGATTAACCTAGGATGTCTTGGTGTTTATTTTAAGCTCATTTGAAATGAGTGATTTTTTATTATGATTTTTAATTATTAATGTCCTTAATTACTGATAATATATTAATAAAGTAATTATCATTTAATATAATATGTTACTAGGGGTGTCCAAATTAATTTACATCACTGAAACATATATTGTATTATTAATGATGATTTCATATTTGATTAATTATATATTTCTATATATATTTTACCATTTATAAATATGGAGTGTTTTTCACACAATTATATATATAATAATTAATGAAATGTTTTTTAAAATACTCTGTTTTAAAAAAATTCAAATGTTATTTACATGTGGAATTGACAAATATTTTTTTAAAAAGTCTAAAAAATAATTTTCAAAAATAATTTTAATATTATGTTCATTTTTTTATAAATTATAGTTTTAAAGAAGTAAAATAAATTTTATATTTTATGATAAGGAATGAATTAAATATGAATATTTTGATTCGCTTATTTTTAACTAATATTTATTTGAATCTATAGGAGGATACAAAAATTATTCCTCATTTATAAAACCATGTGGTGGATAATTCATGTGGGTGATTTTCATTGTATGGGTTTATTTATATTGAGATCTTTTTGGTAACGAATAATGTGATTTCGGTTTTTAGAGTGGCAAGTTAGAATTTGGTGGAAAATCAATGAATAGAACAAGCAGATTCCCTATAAATTAGTACTCAGAAAAAGTAGAGAATTATGTATGAGAGATTAATTTTTTGTTTAATATATGACAAGTAATATGGTTGGGATTTTTTAATTATCCACATTTTTACTATTTAAATTATATAAAAACATTTATTGATTATTTTAAAATGGAATTTTCTTTTTAGAAATCATTAATTTTTGGATTCACAGTGGGTAACTCAATGATGAATGTCTTATAGAATTTATGTTTTTTAATTATTATTGAGGTATATGAAGGGAAGACCAATATTAATGTTTTAGTTGTTTTATATTCATTATTTTCATTTAGAATATTATTAGAGAAGTTTTGATAAGGAAATTTCACTAAGATCTGGGAGTATTGAGTGTTCCGGTAGTAGAATAATCCCACCATAACCACATTGGAAACCAATAAAGTGATGATGATATTCTAGTAAATATGAGACCATCATCTAGTGTTTTAGTGTATGGTACTAAGTACGCAATGTACCAATGTAAGTCAAGTGGAGGAAACTATATTTATATGTTAGAATTTTGATCATTAGTAAGGTACAAACCCTTTTAATTCTATGAAAACACCTTGTCATTTTATAATATTATTACCAAATTGGGTATATGAGATTTTAGGATATCTCTAGAATGTTTCTGGCTTAATGTTCTATACTTTAAAGAAACTAAATTTGGTTTACGGTTTCTGCATGAGATAGATAATCGTGCACCTAAACCTTTTTAGAAATAAATAGGAATAATATTGTTTGATAAACAATGTGAATGGGGCCTCAAAACCATGTGAATTCTGTAATTAATTTTAGGTTCACATCATATGTATTTCCCATAGTACTTTCTAACCATGTGCCTAATTGTGTTGGGTGTACTACTCTATATATTAGGGTTGTACTATTTGGCTAGCCATGTGGCCAAACCAAACACCCAATAAAAATTTTGTAAATTTACATATTTTTTCCTTTGTATTTAAATCTAATTTCTCTTATCCTATTTTTTCATCAATTAATGGTATATACTATATCTTTCTTCCTATCTGTTCCACAACGTTTTTCAGTATATCACACATCAGACCTCTGATTCTTTTATTGGATGTCAGATTGGATCACCCTTGGTCAGGATAACACCAATTTTCTTTCTTTTAATGATTTCATCATTGGATTTGTGGTAGTATTTGGGTGATCTAATATATCATATTTTCAGGGATTTATATTTCTTTTTTTCAGTTTTATCTTTTTTAATACCAAATTTGAGGCTGATTCTGGATGAAGACTCTTCTACGAGTCCTAGATAGGTGGTTTATTGATTTTACCGAAAATTATTAATGTTAATAATTTATGAAATTATGACAAATTAATTACATTCCATGTGGTTATCCTTTAATGAATAAATCCTTTAGTTTTTGTCTAATCCTTGACATATGTGTTCAATAAGTCCCCAAAACACCATTTGATATTAGAATCCTCATCCCAAAAAACCAGTATAGTGATATTTTCCCAAGACCTATATTAATATTGATTCGAACATAAACAAAAAATATTTTCTTTTTTATTTGTTTTACCTATTATTAAAAACCACTTTCATATATAACCAATTCATCCCTTAGGGTGTTTTACCTTATTATTTAAGAGTGGAATTTCATAATTTAATTAATATTATTATTATGGGCCATGAAAACATGACCTTATTATTAATTAATAATAATGTATGGATTACTGTTTATATAACATGGTGACACCATTAATGGTTTGGCATTCCTCAAGAATACCTTTGATTCTTAACTTGGAATGCCTTGTGAGAACTCGTAGGATTCAACTAGATTCATTAATAACAATTCCAAGTGATAAAACCATCATAGAATTAGTCAATGTCACACTATGGTGAATTCAATGAATGGGTGTCTAGGATTAATTTGGATCTAAATAACATAGAATGATTAAGATGTTTATTGATTTTAAGCTTAATGTCCCCTGTTTAGGAACAACTTGGGTTAGTACCTTTGATTCCAAATGAGAATTAGTTGAAATACAAGAATAACATTAATTAATTCAGATTCAATCTCTTAGTATTATAATTCATATCATTCCTCCCTCGGATTCCACTTAAAACCAAATAACCATATATCATGGGATTATAACAATTAGATGGCTCAACTCCTAGTGTGAATAATAAGACAAACATTTTTTGTATTTGAAAAGGGTTTGTTGAGTTGAAATTTATTAACCAATACTATGGAATATTTATGGATACTTATTTTTGGTACCCTAGGATATTTACCTCTAGTCACATGAAAAAAACATTGAAAGGATATATATGGATGGACATTCAACTTAGGCTAAAGTATATTTGGTCAGCCTAGTATCTGATAAAGAGCCCAAGATCAATATGGATTCTTTTATATTACATATTTATACTTACAATACCTACCAAAAATTAAAATTTATACTCATAGACTGGATCTGTATTTGACAATGTTGGTGGAGGCCTTTGGAATTCTACTCACACTCGATTTGAGCTGCTACTTTGTACCTGATATGATTTCAAGGATATAATTATGGATAAATGGATGTTCACAGCTACGGATGCTCTCTATTATTAGTAAGATAGTATATTTGGATTGGAGGACTGAGAAACTACACAGTATTCTCATATAGATAGTTACTTCAAATCTTTTGTTTAATCTTCTTTGTATTAGTATTATTTTAACGTCTGCTACCAAGTCTTGTCTGTTTCATTTTTTGTAACATCATGTCATCATATATATATGATAATATTTTCTAAAATATTTATATTTATTTTTTTATCTCATTATATTAATAATTTTCAATATGTACTATTGCATTTAAATCTAATAAATAGAGTATGTTCTCCACATTATACAACCATACACCCTCACTACTTTTTACAAACCTTTGATATATAGGGAGGAATGAATGAGGCCATATGGCCCCCTAGACATTTCACATATCTATGAAAAAGGTTTGGGAAAAAAATGTGTTATCGAAGACTATTTTTTTATTTAATTAATATTGTGTGTTTATAAATAGGAGACTAGTAAATATTGGAACTCATTAATGAGTTTTTACAGGTAGTATCCTACACAAGATTAAGGGAAAAATAATGTTTCTAGGGATGGGACATATTGTTAAATGTTATTCATATTCCAGTTTTACTATTTTCACTATTGAGTGATGCTTATTCTTAATGATGTTATGTTTTATTGATTACTATCATCGGTCTTGTATGGTATGGTCGAATTATCTCATGTACCGTCATAAATGTGTAGATATTTATATGTCATTCACATTCCATTCAATTCATATTTTACTTCTTCTATTCATATTATATGTTTATTAATCCTTTGATTGTAATCAGTAATATTATTTTCAAGAAAATGAAAAATTAATGGGGTTAAAAAATTGTTTGCATTAACAAATATTTTATTTTTTCATATTGGTTGATGATGGAACCATACTTAACAAATTTAAAAATGATTGATAATTTGGGACATTAGTCTCCTGAGATGAAACTTTGTGTTGTCTATTGTTAAATGGTGTTAAAATTAAATTTTTATGGTGTGTACCTCTATAAATTTGTAATGAAAATCCACATTAGAAAAGAATCATATATATAAATTTTAAATTATAATTATATATTTTAGAAGATATGTTTCTATTAAAAGGAGTTCCAATTTAAAATTATAATGTGTGTGCCACTATATATTGGGAATGAAAATCCTTATAACTAAACCATTATATAAAGACCTATTAAATATAAATTTTGATTATTTAATATAATTATTGTTTTTATTGGACTAACCTATTTTGATATTCCAAAACCATGTTTTTTTTCTATGATAATAATGTTTCAATAATATTCCAATTTTATATCATGTAATAACTATGTACTTTTAATATCACTTCTCTTTTGTTTAAGCTTACAGTTCAAAAATTTATCTATTTTTAGAAGGACACCGATAAAAGGTCACCAATGAAATGTCACTGAGGAAATGTCACCGCTAAAAGGTTACCAATGAAAGGTCACTGATGAAAGGTCACCGATGAAAGGTCGCTGATGAAAGGACACTGATGAAAGTAATCGATGAAACGTTACCAATGCAGTTCATTGATTAAAGGTCACCGATGAAGGTCACCAAAGAAGGTCACCGATGAAAGGTCACTAATATAAGGTCACTGATGATGGTCACTAGTAGAAAGTTACCATTGAAGGCTACTAATGTAGTCTACCGATGACGCCTAATGTTGAAGCCTACTATTGATAAATATACTACTAATAGTCTACTATTTCTCACTCTTCTACTCCATACTATTTAAAATTCATAATATTATTATAACGGTAATGTTTTGTAAATTTAATTGTTCTAACATTAATTAATACTGATTGTAGAAATATCCAGGGACAGTATCTTTAGACAGTAGGAGGTACAAGGAGGACCCCACGTTGTATACTTATTCCTATTTTCTGACCTCAAATATAAAATATAAGTCTGAGGAAGAAAAGAGGTGTGATGGGAATGCATGTTAAAGAACTTACTCGCTAGATCAAAGAGAACAAGAAAGAACCATCCATCACTCACAATGTGATCTCAATATCATCAAGAAGATCATTTGGGAGAACAAATTTTATGTATGTCATACATGATTCTTCAAATATCTATCCTTCCAATATGAAGAACACCTTAGTACATGGAAGCTAGTACCTTCAGTTGCGACACGTTGTTTTGAGGACAACTTCTAGAGAAACACTTGAAGTGAAATTTCTTCACTCCAATGAGTCAAGAGCTGATCTACAAACACAAAGATATTTCTAAACTCAATATTATAACATTATCTATATCTTTTTCTTTTATTTTACATTTATGTGATATGTTTGTTTCTCTCTTACACACACTTTCTCATGTACATGAACTGGATGATACTGAAAATACTCACATCAATCATCCATTATTCTTTTTCCCTTGTATAACTATGAAAGAGGACTTGTGTTTCCTGGTTGAGTGTTTATCCCATGAAGAATTGTGGTAGAGGGTGTGAGCACAAGACTGTTTTTTGAAAACTATTGTAAAGCACGATATAGGCTATGTTTCAAGTTTATTATTAATATAAATTGCTTAGTGGTAGGAGATCACCAACTGTTGAGGATTAAGTCTCAACTAGAGACTGAACCTATTGTTTAACTCTACTATGTACTGTATTTATTAATACTCTATTTTGTCTATTTTTGGATACTTAAAAATTAAAAAATAGAAAAATGATTAACAATGACAATGATAGTTAGTTCTGGTTAGTGTGTGTATATGTTTAATTTAGTAACCCTGTTTAAAAAGTTAAAGAATTGTTTTTCATTGATTGAACTGGGGACTAATCACCCTTTGAGAAACCTGTTGACCAACTAAACATTTCTATCTATACAACCTAAATTACCCGGGCTTTTTCAAAATTGGTGTATCATTATCATAATGTTTTTAAGAGAAATTTTAAGTAGGAACTCAATTCACCTCCCTCGTGAGTTTTCACTCAGACCAACAATTTTTGTTAAATGTGGATTCCAATTGAAATATAAATCATTTCTTCCCCTAAATCATTGAATTCTCATATATATTACATTTTTTTAAAATCTATATTTTTTTAAATTGTATGGGCCTACACCCTATATAACTAAACATTTATGATTAAGACAGGAGTCTCACCACATTACCCGAGTTTAGAATTATTGTTTGGGTTATAGTATTTCTTTTAGTAGATCCATGCAACGATCCTTTTTTCCTCTATATATAGTTTCTATAGTAATTTATGTTGTTTTGAGGTCTTTTCTTAGAATATTAGATATATATCACTGTGATAACCATATTTAGAGAACACAAATGGTTGAGGGAACAATACTCTTGAGGTGGTGGGACATGAACCACCTAAACATCAAGTTTTACCATGTATTCATCATATAATAGGTACTAATTATCATCTTATAGATTACTTCCTATATCTTTTCGGGTCTATGGACAGAGACCCATGGTTTACACCAATTATGTCTGAGTGGGGGAGGGAGTTTCAACAACAGCACCAACCTAATTTCTTAATGGAAGGTTGTCCTCTAGTAGATGATTCATGACTCGATGTTATCAATATAATTTATGAGAGACTAGATAATTCTCTAGATTGTAGGGTGAATCTAGATTCAAACAAGCTTTTTGGATCACACATGAATTGGAGGGATGTTATGACTCATGCAGATCCACACAATGGTATGTTTTTGTTAGAATTATAGACTAGTTTCTATGAAACATTTTTTAGAGCTGTTTAGAGCTAACCGAGCAATTTATTTCATGCATCTAGAGTTGGTTAGTTTTAATATATTGTATTATTCATCCCAATTCACTGAGCTCAAGTGTTATTCACACATTCATTTTAGTGATGAGCTATCAAGGGGTACATGTTTTCATAATGGACTCCGGTATGACATTCTGTCTCAGGTGAACATTTTATATTGACTAATTTCTTTGATATTTTGAATAAGGACATATTTTTCCCCTAGAACATGTGTTCTTTTTAAGAAACACTACTTCTAGAAAGTTTCCATCAGATTTATTTATAAAACCATAAACACCCTACAGTTCTATATCCAACAGGACCAACATTCCAAAGACTTTTATTCATTAGTATTATTGACCAATGATATTTAAGAACTCATGTTGTTCGAGAGGATGGTATTTTGGGCTCATCACACTGTTTTGTGAGTATTATTGCCTACTCTGGGACACTCTTATTGATTTAAGATATGTTAATGAATCCTTATTAATTTACCACGCCTAATTTAAGAATCCATTCAAATTTTCAATCAATTACTTGTATGTGTAGAATTCATAATCAGTCATATATATTCAAGGTTCTTCAACAATGGAGATATCTTTATGTATTTGAGGTTCTCTAATAATAATTTCCTCTCATATACTACATAGAGATTATTTAGCAATTATTCCGATGGTGCTGGTTTTTAAGACACTCATTGAGGCACTCTTTAATTTATCGTCATCCAAGGAGATAAAAGTTTGTGCTTTTGTTGGGATCATACCCATAAATGGCCTACATGCGTATCCTTGTGAATGGAATCGTAACCCTTATAGTTTAGTGTAACACCTGAATATTTTTATGAAATATTTTCATTAAATATTTTTTATTCTTTAGTAGCTTTATTTACATGTAATTATGAGTTAAAATAAACCAAGAGACACCCTTATTATAAAATTACCATTATAGACTATCCATAGGTTAGAAGGTATAATTATAACTAACCATAGAAAATGCATTGTGAATTAATTGGATATTATTTATTTATGAAAAATATAAACCAATTATATATTAATATTTTTGAGTAAATTATTTTGGTAATTAAATTCATGTGATATATATATGATATATACTTAATAAAATATCTTTTACATTCATCCCATTTATATTTTAATCATAGTGTATGAATAAAATCCTATTTGATATATAAAAACATATTTTTTAATGTTTAATTTCACACCATTGAATGGAGAACCCGTTTTAAATTAAATTTTTCACACATTAATATTTTTTATATGAAAAAATAAAAATTATACTTTTAATAAGAATATAAAAAAACTTTGGATGAATTTCTGATATTTTTATAATAAGTTTCATGTTTTAATGAATAAGAAAAATATGTTAAATTTTAATTGAAAATAACATTCTTCATAGAAATAATTTATATGGTGAAATTAAATTATGTAATGGATTAAAAGTATAAATATAATATATTTTTACTATTTAATATAATTTTGGTCATTGTAATTAATATTACTTTTAATTTATATGTAAAAACATTTCAATCTTTGGGAATATTTTAAATTTTAAAACATGTTTTCTCATTTCTACAATAGGATTAATTTTAAATTAATTACATCATCTTCTAAGTTTTGAATACTGAAAAATGGATTCCATATTTGGAATCAATAGGTCCAAATTATGTTAATAGGCTACTTTTATTTTTGTGCACTATGAATAGTAACTTTGGTAATAATGTTTTACCATGGTAAAAGGTAAATCAGGTAATTAAAGGTAAAAATGATTTTATAAAATTATCTTAACTACTATAAAAATCCAATTGGATGACTAAATTATACACTTATCATTTATTTTTCTAAATGCGATAACTTAATGTCCACTTACTTATGAATATGAAATGAATATAATAAAAACTAATGAATGTGACAAAATTTTCATAATCAAATTTTATATAAGTATATTAATTTTAATATATATATATATAACTAGAAGATAATATAAACTATATATATTAATTGGAAATATAAAATAACTACCTACATCATTGAAATTTATTAATAATTTTTATAGATTAAATAATTACAATGAATTGTGACAGAATAGTGATGTTTAAATAATTTTTTTGATAGAAATATTAGAAAAACGTTTGAAAAATATTAAAATAAATATCATATAAACAAATTAATGTGATCTATGAATTTTATAGGTTTTTAAGACCTTTTAGGAGTCTATTAAATATTTTTATTAGAATTTATATTCTATATGGATTTTATTTTATGTCAAATAAATGAATTTTATAAAAATATACACTATTGATATTTTATAAAAATAAAATTTTATTAAATTATTTTATAATCATAAAAATATTTAAAAATTACAAATTTTTAATTATAAATTCTAAAACTTCATAAAATATCCATTGTTTTTGAATTTAAACTATATAGGTAAATATTTAAAACTATTAAATATTTAGAATGTTATTACCACAATCAAAAATAGATATAATAACTAAGTGTAAATAAAAACAAAAAGGGTTAAATTGACAGAATAAAATGCCAATAATTTATTGGTTCATGATATTAGAACCCCATCACCTCACATCTTCAAAATTGGGAAATTTTGGATGTTTTTTGGTAGGTTTTGATTTTATTATAAATTATTATTTAAAGAGTTTCCAAAATTCCCCATCACCTCAATTATAAAGGCAACCTCTACCCTCGCCTATGTATTTCATTTTTATCCTTCAAACTCCACAATCGGTTGATATATTTCTTTATCAACTTACCAATTTTCATTCTAGAGGTTCTTGTCATATTTAGAGATTAACTATAGTACTCTAAGAAGATATTTAGAGGAAGCACGTTGAGGACAAGGTAATGCCTTATACCAATTCGTTCAAATATTTTCTTCTTATACATACTATTCATTAGTTGTTTCCTTATAAAGAAATAAAACAAGTATAACTAATATACTGATATGTTATTATAAATATTAAATAACCATATTTCACCTTCTATTCATCCTATGAAAAATCAAATCACCGTGTGTGCGTACATACGACTTACCTTCTCCACACTGTGGTGTAATCTGTTTTTGACCACCACCGTATATGGATAGGTTTAATGATGGAAATAATAACTACATATGATTATTTAAACATGTTAATAATTATGAAATATTTTACACTATCCACTTTAATACCATTCAACATCTTTGATAATAATATCATCGCTCGTGTGTACGTACAACCTATCGTCTCCACGATGCGATGTGATTCATTCTACACGATCTTCATTAAACCATGATTATATACATTAATATAATGAATAAATATGATTTATATTATACTAATATCATTATGTAAATTATTTAAATATATCAAATTATATGGAATATGAACTTATCTGACATATCTATCATAAGAACAAAACGTTGATAATATCGGAATAAAGAGTTACAATGAAATGTTACTAACAAAAAAATTATAATATAATCATATATGATATCATAAAATTTATTATGATTTTGGAATAATTCAATAACATTATTTAAATCAATATACATGAGATTTGAATACATACAAAGGATATAAGTCCTATGGTATGAGAAATGTTTACTATCTCATTTTATCTGGGGTTGTTTATACGTAAGTATTTAGTAGGGAATATTTAAGAACCACATCCATGTTTACTAATTATCTAATATTATTTATATTCTTATAAAGTTTTTGAAATTTAATTTCATCCCTTGGTGAATTATTATGAAACAGTATGAGAAGAATATTTTTTTCATTATTCGATTTGGGGGACTTTTTTATTTTCCATAAAAATTAAGGGGAGAATGATTTTTTAACATACGTGGCATGAATGGATTTTTACATATTCATGACACCTTATTTCTATAAATCTTCCTCAACAAGATTTGAACAATATTTTTAACTAAATTCTTTTCTTTTAAAATTACTTTTCATTTTGAGATAAGAAAATGTTTTTGAATAAGAAAGGATATTTTCATGAGGAGTTAAGTTCATTTTTTTATTAAAATTTATTTCCATCTAATATTTCATAGGGTTATGTTTCCATCCCAATTTTAACTTTTATTTGATATTGTTTATCGTTAAATTATTTTTATGAAATCCATTTATTTCAAATGGATTGTAATGGAATGATTTTTAAGAAACCCATTTTATTTCATGGGTTAAGCTATGATAAATGATTTATGTTTTTGTGGAACACGTAATAATGGGTTCATTTGGATATTGGTGGGACCTGAATTTCCATCAAATTAATTTGGTAATGAATTCTGTCTCATGATATTTACATCACTAGAATGACATGTAAATCTGGTTCTGTAATACAGGGCTGGAATGAGTTGTGAACTCGGTTCAGTAATGGTGTTTTTCTGCTACAATGTTCTTGGCGATTAGTCATGACTAATTTGTAATGATTTTATATGCATAGGTGTGTATACCATGAAATATCATGTCTTATTTTATGACTCTTGGGATTAAATTTAACTTTTATGATTTATCCCATGACATGATATTATGATCTTTTATATACAGGATAAAATTTTCAAATGTTTTGTTCTTTTGAGTGTGATATGATTGATATTTCCCTTATTTACCCTTATTAAGAATTTGATCTCAAACTTTTATATGTTTTCCACAGATCATGATGAAATTTATTAATTAATAAATCTCAAAAAGGTGTCATGTTAAGAATAAATTAGTGGGGTACAATATGGATGTATTATGAACCAGTTCTTTATGTTTCCATGTTTCTAAAGATATTAAACCTAAAAGGTCCTGACATGGTTTTTTTTATATTATATAATAAATATTATCCAATGTTGATGTAATATATGTGTGTAAATTATGGTTCATTATTATTAGTATTAAATAAATGGAACAGTTAACCTTCGGAAACAAGGATGAGAAAGCCTTAGTAAGAACCCTAAAGATATGTCTAAGTATAGGATATGATTATGGTCTTTAATAAATGACCATAAATAACCTAGTATAAAATCTAATGTGTCCTAAATTTAAATTTTAATCATGATTATGAAGTTTTCTAGTTATGATTAGTGTTTCTCACACTATGCCTCTTGGTTTTAGTCAATGGATGGAACCCAGAGGAACCATGTTAATACTGAATGTGATGGTAAATAGAATGGTTTACCCTTAAGAAACCAAATGTTATGGGATATCGAATGAAAAATATTTTATCCATGCTCACAAATCTTTCTCAAGCTACGAATCACTCCTAACTTCCAAATGATAATACGAGGGAGAAACATTCTATTAAATCCTTCATGTGGAATCATCCACCTTCATTCATCAAGTCTTCTAATCCATCAATGTCTAAACAATGGATCAGAACCTCTTAAAAGACGTTGTTAGTTCTATAATTTTTTTAACATGATTATTTCATCTTAGAAGTTTATTGTTTGGAAGGTGATTCTAATCAATGGTGGAATCTTATGAAGAATATGAAGCAAAGAGATGAGATGGATTACATATAATGGGACAATTTAAAGAACTTATTTTTCAATATATATATTCCTCGTATTATTCAAACAAATATGGAGAAAAAGTTCCTTGAACTTACGGAAAATGATGATGAATTCATTGTTACCTACGAATATAATTTTAAAATACTTATAGGGTACACTTCTGGAATTATTATCCAAACTGAGTTTAAAATTTATCAATTCCTTATATCTTAAAACGTAGTCTTCAAAAGAAATTAGACATAATTGAATTAAATATCTATGAGGAAATTGTTCGATGTTCTCTCAATGTTGATATGGATATTAGAGTAACCTATTAGTCATATGGGATCGATATGAAGAGAAAATTGGAATTTAATGGAAAATATAAAGACCACGCAGAAAAGAAGATGTGTTTTCCATTATTCTCAATGTTTGGAATGGATAATGGATGGAATTTTCATAAAGGGACTAGTAAATGTTTTAAGTATGAAAAAGAGGGTCTGTGGGAATTTTATTGTTGAAGTGATGGAAAAAATATATACAAATTCCATAACAGAAAAGGCTACACAGAATGAAACTATTACACATCAATGTTACAAGTTCTAGGAAATAGGGTGTTATATCGATTAATTCCATAATCCAATGGTTATTGATGATGATTACTGTCAGTAAACTCTTATGGCCAAAGATAGGGGAAATTAACATGAAATCACTATCCACGATGTGGAGTATGAAAATGATGTTGGGAAAGGTACACTGACCATACACTCAGATGTAGAAAATGTTTCATTTGATTCTCGATCCACCCACTCATTTATTTTTGAAGAATTTTATATTTTTATCACTATATTACCTCAACATTTAGATGTTGAGTAAGCTATGACAACTCATAATGGAACAATGATCACATCATAATTTTATAATTCTTATTCACTTGAATTTTGTTGGAAAGTGCTTCCTAAAAATCTTATGATTCTTCCTATCAATGAATTTCATGTGATTCATAGCATGGATTGGATTTCTCTATATGTATCATATATTTATTTACAAGTAAGTTAAGTCAAAATTTATATTCTAGATAAATCTATGATCAACTATCGATGAAAATATGAATATAACATTCTAGTAGAAATTTTGTTCATCTTATGGGTTTTGATTCATATAAATTATGGTTATTTATCTCAACTGGTTGGCAATAAACTCACGATTATGAATACACACATCGTATTGGAGTTTTGATGCTACCTTTCTAGAGGAATTTCTAGGTCTTCCACCAAATCATGAAGTTGAGTTTGTAATAAAAAAAATATACCGGGTGATATGCCTATTTCAAAAAAACCCTTATAGAATGCCCCCAATTGAGTTACATTAATTGAAGAAGCAACTCGAAAAAAAATTGATAAGGGATTCACACACACTAGTGCATCACCATGGGGAGATCCTATTCTATTTGATAATAAGAAAATGGGACAATGATACTCCACGTTGATTATCAAGAACACAACAATATCACTATTAAGAAAAAATATCCTCTTCCATACATTGGTGACTTATTTGGCCAACTATTCGGAGAACAATACTTTTCTAATATTGATCTTCGTTCAGGATATCATCATTTAAGGGTAAAAAGGAGGGTATTCCAAATATAGAATTCTATATAAGGTATGGACATTGTGAATTTATTATGATGCCTTTTGGTCTTACTAATGCCCCATCTATCTTCATAGATCTAATTAATAGAGTATTTAGTGACAATCTTGATCAATTTTTGGTCGTGTTGATAGACAATATTTTTGTAAATTCAAATAGAAAATAAAAACATGAATATCACTTGAGATTTGTATTGAAACCCATAATAAAAGAGAATATATTTTCCAAATTTACACAGTGTGAATTTTGTCTTTAGAAATTTTCATTTTTTGTCACATAATCTCATGAGAGGAGCTATCTGTGGATCCAGAAAAAATATACATTATAAAATAATGGTTGATACCAACAACGGTAACTAAGATCCGATGTTTTCTTTGTTTTTCTAGATTTTATCCATGATTACATAATGATTTTTTTACAATTATCTAATACACTCGCCGTGTTGACTCAGATATGAGTTAGGTTCATTTGTATGGAGGAATGTGAAGATAATTTCAATGACCTAAAAATAAGGTTAGCCAGTTCACCTATGCTCACACTTCCTTGTAGTGGAGAAAGGTTTATGATCTACAGTGATGAATCCAAGAAGGGTTTGAGATGTGTTCTCATGAAAAATGATATGCTGATATCTTATTCCTCCTGACAATTGAAAATCCTTGAGAAAAATTACCCATATCATGATTTGGAGTTAGTAGCGGTAATCATTGAATTAAATATATGAAGGCATTATCTTTATAGTGAAAGGTGTTTCATTTATACTGATAAAAATTGTTTAATGTATATTTTCCCAAAAAACGATATGAATATGTTCCAAAGAAGATGGATGGAGTTGATTAAAGAATTTTATTGATCAATACATTACCACCCAAGAAAATAAAACAAGGTGGTAGATATATTATATCAACAAGCCCATGCTTGCCTATCCATGATGAGGATCACAAAGGATCCAATATTTATGGATTTATAGATGATGCATCTTAAAATTTTATAGGATGGGAGGAAATATTATCTTTCTCAAATTAATGTTCATCCATCTATACAAGTGATTCCTTAATGAGGCACGAAATAAATTTGTAGAGATACAAAATAAGGTGAGAAATGTTGATAACTTAAACCTTGATTGTGATGAAATAATAAGTTTTATGAATTTGGTTGGTATTCCTCCCATATTTGAATTAATGGGGGAGCTATTCAATGAGGCTCATAGTTATTCATTCTATATTCACCTTAGAATCTGAATGATGTACATGGACCAGAAAGGGTACTTCTAGTGGGATGGCATGAAAAGAGTTATCGCCGAATATGTGTCTCGATGCTCAGTTTTTCAACAAGTTAAGGCTTAGAGAAAAAATTCTAAGGGGATGTTACAACCATTACCCATATGGAAATGGAAATTATAAAACATCACTACGGAGTTTTTCATAAAACATCCCAAAACTTCCATTGGAAATAATGTGATATAGGTTATAGATGATCACCTTAGAATGTTGGCACACATCATTGCTATTAGATAGGATTTCTCATTTGATCATATTTCTAGGATATATATAATGGAATTGGTAAAATTTTATAGAGTAAAAAATTCCATTATAATAGATTGGGATCTGAAGTTTACCTCAATGTTCTGGAGAAGACTCCAGCATGCTCTAGATATAGAGTTAAGATTCATCCTTTCTTATCATCCTCATATAGACGGTCAGCCTTAGAAGACAATTCAAACTCTGGAAGATATGTTGAGTGACTAATCTATGGACTTCAACTGTGGTTGGGATCAACACATAAAATTTGTGGAATTTTATTACAAAAATAGACTCCAGTATTCAAATGGATCCTTATGAAACCCTATTTGGAAAAAAGTGTAGAACTCAAACTTGTAGGGATGGAGTTGGGGAATGAAAGATGTTAGGATCTGATCTTATTGATGAAATGGAAGAAAATGTAAGATCTATTCAACAACACATAAGAGCATCTCAGAGTCGACAGAAAAGTTGGGCTGGAAACTAATGAAACGAACTATATTTTGAGTTTTGTGATTTTTTGTTCTTGTGAATATCTCCTTGGAAAAAAGTAAAGATATTTGAAAATAAGATAAAGTTGACCACTACCTATATAGGTCCTTTTGAAATTATGGATCCTATGGGGAAGGTGGCTTACCAATGGGTGTGTCCACCAAATCTCTCCCATGTCTATAATGTATTCCATGTATCTCTTTTGAGAAAGTACCATCCTAATCCTTTACTTGTACTAATCTCAGAATTCGTACCTCGAGTGCATGATCATTCTTATTAAGAACAACCGATAGATATTCTAGATCATTGAGAAAAAATTCAACAAAATAAGACCTGTTACAGGGTTAATGATTTATGGAGGAACCAGTAATTTGAAGAAGCTACATGGGGGATAGATGATATGATGAGGGAGAAGGTTCCTCGTAAGTTTGTTTCCAAGTGTCAAATTTTGAGGGATAAATTTAGTTTAAGGGGGGTAGAATGTAACACCAATATATTTTTTTGAAATATCTTGTTTAAAAAACTTAATTCTTTAGTAGCATTCAATGCACAAAATCATGAGTTTAAACTAACTTCAAGATGAAATTATTATAAAATTACAATTATATCCTAGTCGTTAGGTTATCAGAATAATTATAACTACTATATGAAAATGCATTTTTAATTCATTAGATATCAATTATTTATGAAAAATAAAAATAAATTACATATTTGTTTGAGTGAATTAATTTTGGTAATGAAAATAATTTTTATATATATCTGTGTTATATACATAATAAGGAATTTTTGATATTCATCCAAAGGATATTTTAGTCACACGGTATAAATAAAACCCTTTTTGATGTATAAAAACCTATTTTTTATGTTTAATTTTACACTATTGAATGGATAAAACCTTTTAAGTTAAGATTGTCACACATTAATAACTTTTATATGATAACATAAACATGTTATTTATATACGGTACATAATATTTTTTTGATGAATTTTTGATATATTTCTATTAAGTTTCCTGTTTTGATGAATAGTCAAAATAAGCTAAATTTTACATGAAAATAATTTTTTATTGAAATAATATATATGGTTAAATTATATTATTGAATGGTTTAAAATAATAAATATAATAAATTTTTACCATTTAATATAATGTATGTCATTGGGATTAATTTTACATTAAATTCGTATCAAACACATTTCAATCTTTTGCAATATTTAATCTTTTAAAACATAATTTCTCATTTCAATAACACGATTAAAATTAATTTAATTACTACAACTTATTGTTTTGAAAGTTGAAAATGAGTTCTATATTTGGAATAAATAGGTCCAAATTATGTTAATAGGATACTTTTATTTTTGGGTATTATGAATCGTAACTAAGGTCATTATTTTTATTACCATGGATAAATGTAAATTGGGTAAATAAAAGTAAAAATAATAATATAAAATTATGTTAAAACCTATAAAAAATATATTGGATGAATAAATTCGACCCCTCTTATTTATTATTCAAAATGGATAACTTAATGGCCAGTTACCTTTGAATATGACAGGAAAATAATAACAACTAATGAATATGACAAAATGTCACAATCTAATTTTATATAAATAAATTTATTTCAATATATAGATAACTATAAGATAATATAGACTATAAATAGTCTATGTAAATCTAAAAGAGTTACATACATCATATAAATTTATTTATAATTTTTAGAGATTAAATAATTACCATTAATGATTACACAATAGTGATGTTGAAATTATTTTACTAATAAAAATGTCAATAAATTGGTTTTGGAAATATTAAAAGTAATATCATATGAACTAGTTAATGTTCTCCACGAAAGTATTTGGTGAATATGACATGTTAAGAGTGTTTTAAATATATATTTTTTCAATTTATCTACTGTGTGTATGTTATTTAATTTCAAATAAATGAATAGAATCAAAATTGACACTGTTGATATTTAATAAAAATAACATTTTATTTAATTATTTAAAATCCAAAATAATATTTAAAAATTATAAATTGACAATTATAAGATCTAAAAGTTTATAAAATATCAATTTATTTTCAATTAACACCATATAAGTAAATATTTATAACCATTAAACATTTAGAATATTACAACCATCATTAAAATTTAATAGAATAACTAAGTGCTAATTAAAAAGATATGGTTTAAATTGAAAATACAACTTGTCCAATATTTATTGGTTGATGATATTAAAATCCTATTGTATATGATCTTTAAAATTTTTAAATTTTGGAGGTTTTTGGGTTGGTTAAGATTTTAATATAAATTAATATTTATAGAGTTTCCAAAAGTGCACCTCATATCAATTATAAAAGGGAACCTCATCCCTCACATATTACCTTCCTTTTGAGCCTTAATTCTCAACCATACAGTAATATGTTTCCTTCTAAATTTACATATTTTCGTTCTATAGGTTTTCTTCATCTTCATAGACCAACTCTGGTGCTCTATGAAGAGATTTAGAGGAAGCAAGTCTAGGAATAGGTAATCTCTTCTACCGATTCATTCAAACTTCTTTCTTCTTCTGAATCCTCTTCATTAGTTTTACCATTTTAAAGTAATATCCTATGTATCACTCATATAATTAAATTTTATTATAAATATTAAACAACCATATTTCATCGTTTATCCATCCAATGAAAATTGAAACCACTAAATGTGCGTACGTACAGCTTACCGTCCCCACGTTGTAGTGTAAACTTTTTCAACCCCCACCATACATAGATGAGAATAATGATGGGAATAATAAATATATATTATTATTATATGATAATTGTTATTAAATATTATACACCATACACTTCAATACTATTTGACAATTTTGGGAATGATATCATCGCTCGTGCGTACATACAGACTACTGTCTCCAAGATGCAATGTGATTCCTACTACATGATCTTCATTAAACTATGATTATATAAATTAATTGAATGATTAAATATTATATATATTATTATAATATAATTCTATAAATTTCATTATTATAACCTAATAAGTGAAAAATGAACTTAGCAGACAAATATTTTATAAGAACATAAATCAGTTAATATCTGAATAAGGTGTGACAAAAAATCATACTAACAAACAGATGATAATATAATCATATATGATATCATAAATATGATTATGATTCTATAATTATTCAATAAACTTATTTAAATAATTATATACTAGGTTCGGATACAAATGAAGGATATCAGACCTAAGGTAAGGGAACGTTTTACAATCTCATTTTTATCCGAGATTTTTATACATAAGTATTTAATATGGTATATTTATCATCCAAATCCATGTTTCTTAATTAGTTAATTTTATTTCTATTATTATTAAATTTTTTAAAGATAATTTTCCCCTTTTGGTGAATTTTTATTAAACACTATGAAAGTAATCTTTTGTCGTGATTCGATTTGAGGTTCCTTTTAACTTTTCCCCCAAAAGTACATGGACAATATTTTTTAACTTACACAGCGTGAATTTATTTTTATGGTTTCATGACACCTTATTTCAATTAAGATTACTCAAAAATATTTCAAGCCAAATTTCCACTAAATTATTTTATTTTAAAATTATTAGTCATTTTTAGAAAAGAAAACATTTTTTAAAAAGAAAGTTTATTTTCTCCCGGATTTACGTTCAAGTGTTTTATAAAAATTATTTTCCATATAAGATGAGATAGGGTTATGTTTCTATCCCTATTATTACGTTGATTTTTTTGTTTTTATGGTGGAATTATTTTTATGTAATTTGTTTATTTTAAATTTATTATGATGTTACGTTGTTTAGAAAACAAATTTTATTTCATGGGTTAGGATATGATAAATGATTTATGTTTTTGTGGCTCACGTAAGATTGGTTTCATTACGAGATGGGTGGGACCTATTTCTCCCTCCAATGCATTAGTTAAAGATTTATATCTCCTGATATATACATGACTAGAATGGAAAGTAAATATGGTTAAGTAATACAAGGATGGATGGAGGAGTGAATTCAGTTCAGTAATAGACTATATCTACTATGATGGTCTTGGCGATGAGCCTTGAATAATATGAAATAATTTTATATGATTTTCTGTGTATGCCACGAAATTTAATGTTTTATGTTATGACTATTTTAATTACATTTCACTTTTATGGTTTATCCCATGACATGTTATTATGACATTTTAAATAAAGGATAAAATATTCAAATTTTATGTTCTTATAATTTTGATAAGATTGATTTTTCTCTTGTTTACCCTTACTAAGCATTTGAGATCACCCTATCATATGTTTCTTTTCCCCAAGTCATGAAGAAATGTATTAAGTAATATTTGTCAAAAAGGATTCTATTTATCATGAAATAAATAAGAGATAATGTGGTTGTTTTATGAACCAGTGGTTTATGATTCCTAGTTACTCAATAGACTATACCTATACGGTCTTGGGATGGTTTTTGTTCTGTTATGTATTAAATTTTCACCAATGTTGATATAATATCTATATGTAATGTATGGGGTGTTATATTTAGTTCCACTTAATGGGACACATCATACCATTTAATCTCATGTGATAAGGACCTAACCATACTGTTTAATGTCATGTTTTAAGGACATCTAAGTAGAAGGTGCCTAGTCAAAGCATGGTGTTGGACTTATGCCTAGGCAGCCCAAGGAACCTGGGAAGGATATGAGTTTCGAAGATGGATTAATCCTTTCGGGAAATATAGCCCTGAAAGAATAGGGTTTATTTTGGTGTGTTAGCATTATTTGGATTTGAGGTATTCAAGACGGGCTATATGCGATGGAATACCATCAAAAATGAGCTTTTTCGATCAGGTACCATCGAAAATATCCCGTTGTAGAAAACCGTGTCTCAAATAGTATTTTTTGCGATAACCCCAACACAAAAAAACTATTTTCTTGAGGAAACTGTCCCGTTTAAAATAGATATATGATTATATACATTATAAACATAAAAAATATTCAATGGGACCATCGGAAATAGTTATCCATTTATAGGTGTTATATATACCTAAACCTTTTGGCGACGGGTCCATTTACCATCGCAAATACATTTTTATGAAAATTATATATAAACAATTTGTGACAGGACCCCATCACAAAAGGTCTCATCACAAATACTGAATAAAATAATAGATATATTAATATTTAATGAAATTATTTTTAATAAAAAAATAATATTAATATTACTAAAAAATTAAAAAAATTAAAAAATAAAAATTCTCAATATTTGCAAAAAAATATAAAAATATTATAAAAAATTATTGTTATTATTATTATTAGTAAAATAAACAAACATTAAGAAATGAAATACTAATAAACAATAATAAAATAATATAATTATAAAAATAAATAAAAATTATATAAAAATTATATTATGCAATATTCGCACAAATATCAAAGATAAAAACTCTAAATAGTTCTTATTATAAAAAATTTTGAATTGATTTTTTTTTTACAAAACAAAAGAATCACTGGTGGATAGACATTTGGAGGTGGTGGAGGTGCTGGAGAAGATGGTGGAAGAAATCCATCCCTAAAATACGAGTCAAATGACGCATGTAACCCATATGCTCATGTTGATGCTGCTACCATTGATGCATGTCCTCCTCATGATGCTACTGCTGCCATCAACTAATATTCTCCTCGTACTGCTATTGTTTCTGCTGACACGTCCCTTCATGATTCTTATGCAAACTCTATATATGCTCATTCTGACCTCACAACTCATCATGATACTATGATCCAGAAGAAGTTTCCTCTCCACGAGCTCTTCTCGAGATGGACACCGATATCGCAGAGTTAGCATAATAAGTCCCATGATTCAAATGAGAGCTGATACCAACTACACGGACCTTCTTTAAGGTATACTGGGTCTTCTTCATCCCTGTCGCCTCATCAAAATAGTGGGAACTAGTCTGACCAGCCATCTTGGCCTTACTCTCAGCCTATTTTTGAGATTTCATGACCTTTTATGACTCCTTCAGTTCCAATTTTAAATTAAAATAGTGATAGTATTATATGCAATTAATTTTCAAACTGAAAAACAAATAATACCGACCACAATCTGATGATGGTGATCCCCTCTAAAATTTCCAATGGCTGGATAATTGTGCATCATCTGATAAAAATCTTAATCTGTAATATTAGGATGCTCTACTACCTATATGAATATAAAATAAAATGTTTATATTTAATGTTATATAAAATATTTAAACAAGATACATATCATATGCTCTCTATGCATACTAAATGTATGACTACTGGCTCGATGTGTCACTTCTTGTCTCTCCTGGTTCTACTGACCCAATGATGATCTCCTCTGAAATCCCCCCCTCAACTAGTGTGAACATAATCCATCCCAAATGTGAGATAAAATGTACTCAGGTCAATGTGATCTACAAAACTCATCAAATAATCTTACTCATGATTTCTTAATGGTCATCCTTCTCAAATTGTGAAAAAGATGATGGAAACGGTCACGGATAGACACAACCCATGCCACATAGATAGCTTCACACATTCTATCCTAATTTGGATACCATAAACGCTACCAATAATTTATAATATCAAGGTATTAATGAAATAAATATTAAAATAAATATTACTTATTTACGTACCATCTAATGATTGATCATGTCAAGCTTCTAATCAACGGAAATCTATTTCCATGTGATCCATGGCTGAGAAAAATAATTTTCCAAGATAGCACTCCCATGTCCAATAGCTACATGCAGAAATCTATAAAAAAAGAAAAAATCATCAAACAATTAGTATATAAATAAATTAATGCAAGATAACTATAATACATAGGTTATATAGCGACCCTTCTTATTCATACATTACTATTACATCATTGTCATGATAAACAACATATTAGTATTACACATAGAGGATCCAAAGGTCTATTGTATTGGGAAAACTAGGACCATACAAAAAAATTACAACATCAAGAATAAACATTTATTTAATTTCTTGTTCTCAAGCTTCTAATTGGCACACATTCTCTCCATAGTACATGTAGCCACCTGAGGATATACACAAAAAGGGTTGAGCTAAAAGCCCAGTAAGAGGATATATAAGAACAATATAGTATGGGGTGATCATAATCATAACATGGGAAAAAGATCATGAACATGAGTGGAAGCAAAAATATAACACTTGAAATGTGGAATAGCATAAAAAAAATGAAACATCATGTATTAATGGTAAAATAACACACATACTTGTGAAACAATATAGCATCTTGTTTACACAACATTTCACATTTACTCATGAGATTAATCACTTTACCCAATTCATTGGAGTTCTGTATAATTCTGTGCGCACCCATCACACTCAATCATTCATATTGCGCTATATAATTCCTTACGCAGTCATCACATCATAACATTATCATCATCATTATTAACACATGGAACACATATCAAAAGTGAACATAAATAACCCATGTATATTAATGTATTACATCTCAAAATAACACATTCATAAACTTTGGGTTCCCAAAACAAAGGGGGAATAACATACTTGATACAAGAACCATAAACCTTGAATGAGAGGTAAAAGGTGAGTTTTTAAAAGAATAGCTCTTTTGGAAAACATTTTTGTTTGACATAAACAGTAGTGGTACACATTTATATCCCAAAAA
Organism: Viscum album; assembly: GCA_963277665.1. Classification (NCBI taxonomy): domain Eukaryota; kingdom Viridiplantae; phylum Streptophyta; class Magnoliopsida; order Santalales; family Viscaceae; genus Viscum; species Viscum album. The sequence continues at coordinate 941,188,750 of OY728166.1, forward strand.
AGTAAATAAAATGATGAACAAATGATCTTTAAGTAGTAACCATATCAAAATGGTGTGAAAGAGGGAAAACCCGAAGGATGAATGTTGGGTTTGATAATTTCCTCTTACCTAGTATCTGAATGCTTCCTTATCTTTAATGTCCTGTATAATTACATTATATTCATTAATTAGAAATCCAGAACCTTTTGTATATTAATATGGTTCATTATGGTTTTATTAAGTGGGTTTTTTTCATTTGGATGAGTTATAGAGTTTTAAAAAAATTGATCCAGATTGTTTGTTTTTACGGTTTTCTTGAGTGGTTCCCTTGTATTCTTATATTGAAGTTTGGGTAGAACATGGGTAAAAATACAGAACTTATATTAAATTTTATTAATGATATTACAAGAGTTTTAATGATCTTATAATTAATTATATTATATCCATGTGGATGAATCATTAGATAATAATTAAATTATGATTTGTTGGGTTATTTTGAGAAATTTTTCGATCATAATGAACTTGTTTTATTTTATCACTAGAAATATGGTCATCAGTTAGTTCCAGAACATTAAATCAGAGATAATACATATAAAATATTCTGGTTCAACCATAAAAATGGTTTCATGACCAGATATGAAGGTATAATGGACGAAGAAAACATGTCATTTTTAAGGTGATAAATTAACACCTCACGAACAACATTCCCATTAATAGAATAAAAGGAAGAGGGAAATAGGGTTGGATGATATAATATACCATTAGCATCATGAAAATACAGTAAATTTATAATACTAGAGTTACAATACCATTTGGATGATAATATTTGGGGAGAGATCATGAAATTAACTTAAACTTGAAAAGAAATTAAAGGAGAAGAGGGAGTGAAATTACCACTTAAATCCTCCTCTTGAGATTCTCTTTAAGGAAGCTAGGATTGGTATTTTGATGAGACCAACAGATCTTGAACGTGGGAGAGGGTCTAGGTATGATGTTTGGTCAGATTTTATATAAGGCTTAGAGATTTAGAGGTGTAAGGAAATGAGGGTGTGAAGGGTGGTTTTTATAGTGGAGGGGAGAGGTGTTTCCTTAATATAAAAATCATTAGTTTGTTAATTTCCCCTAAGACAAGTAATAGTGAGTCTTGAATGACCAATAATAGTAATTTTATCATGTGATCCCAAAAACAGTGTGCTTACATCATCATAACATCACGCATGACTCTATAATTAGCTTATTTATCTTATTTTTGTAAATTACGATATTTCACTACTCATCAAAAATTCAAGTATTTAAGAAAAATACCAAAAATTTAACCCAACCATTTTACGACAAATAGAATCCATGATTGAATTCCATTTTTCAAAAATAATTTTCCAAATATGATTAATTTAATATTTAATTAAAATCTTGGTTTACTACTAAAAAACAACTTTAAAACATTCATTTACTTATTCTAAAATACAGGTACATCATAAATTCACTTGAATATTATTTTTATACTATCATAGGTAAGGTTAATATTAATTAGGGTATATCACTATTCATAAGGGTATGTTACTAGTCATAAGGGTAGGTTACTATTCACCAAATATTATTTTTGTTTTATTAGACTCCAAAAATCATCTTGAACACAACTGGGTATGTTAGATTTTCAAAATTCCAAACACAGAAGTGAAAAACATATGTTTAAAGTTCACTTATCACATATTATATCATTATGTTGTGTTTTCATGTGATTTTATGACATAATTATAAGAAGGGAATTTCAATTTAAAAACTTTGGGTCGTTACAGTCTTCAACCCATAAGAAATTTCACCCCTGAAATTTCACTTTACATAAAGAGGTGAGGGTGTTTCTCCTTCATTGCCTCTTCTAGTTCACAAGTTTCTTCATCAAACTTATGTTTCATCCACAACACTTTAACAAGATGAGTTGTGTTGTTGCGTAGAACCATATCTCTCCGATCTAGAATCTCTGTTGGTTGCTCCTCATAAGAGAGATCATATTCCAACTGTACCACCTCTGAGTTTAGTTCATGTGAGGGGTCCGGTATGTACTTCCTCAGGAGTGATATGTGAAACACATAATTAACTTTTTCCATACTTGGTGGAAGTGAAAGTCGATATACCACAGCTCCTATGTGATCAAGGATTTCAAAGGGGCCAACGTACCATGGGCATAGCTTCCCTTTCTTTCCAAATCGCATGACTCTTCCATGGAGATATTCTAAGGAAGACTTTATCACCAACATCGAACTCCAAGTCCCTTCGATGGTTGTTAGCATAGCTCTTTTCCAGACTTGAGCAGCATTGATGTGTTTCTGGATGACATTAAACTTCTATGTCATCTCTTGAACAAGATTGGGTCCAGGTAGCTTTCTTTCTCTAACTTCATCCCAACAGGTTTGAGTTCTACATCGGTTTCCATATAGTGCTTCATATGAAGCCATATGAATACTCGAGTGGAAGCTATTATTGTATGAGAACTCAGCCAATGTGATATGTTGATCCCATCCAACTTTGATTTCAAGAGAGTAGGCTCTTAGCATATCTTCAAGCGTCTGAATAGTTCTTTTAGTCTGGCCAACAGTTTGGGGGTGATAGGTCATGCTGAAATTTAATTCAGTACTCAATGAATGTTTAAGGCTTCTCCAGAATTTAGATGTGAACCTTGGATCAAGGTCAGATATAATTGAGAGTGGAACACCATTCAGTCTCACCACTTCCCTCACATATATCCTTGCAATTTGTTTAAGCGAGAGATCTTCCCGAATAGTGATAAAATGGGCAGTCTTGGTGAGTCGGTCAACCACAACCCATATCGCATCCATTTGACGTCTTTGGGAGACCCATGAAAAAGTCCATAGTAACATTTTCCCATTTCCACATGGGTATAGGCAATGGTTTCATCATACCTTTCGACTTTTTTCACTCAGCATTAACTTTCTGACATACCAAACACCTTAATATATATTCTGCAATCTCCTTCTTCATGTTATCCCACTAGAATTGTTCTCGGAGATCATGGTACATCTTGGTACTCCAACTATGGATAGAGAATGTGGAGCTATGTGCATTTTCCAATGGCTCTTTTATCCTGGGTGATGAAGGTACACAAAGCTGCATTGCAAACCAAATCACACCATCCTCATCGATATGAATCTTCTTCTGCTTCCCTTGATTTAGTGCATTCACCATATTTTTTATCTCCTCATCATCACTTTGTGCTTCCTTAATCTTCTCTTGTATAGATGGTTGCACAATAATTTGGGAAAGGTAGGATGTATCCCCTTCCCATATGATTTCCAAATCTATTCTTTGCATATCCATGAAGATAGGGTCTTTCTCAATCTATATCATGTATAGAGTAGTAGGTTCTTTTCTACTTAGAGCATCAGCTAACATGTTCACCTTTCTAAGATGATAGTGAATAGAGAAATCGTAATCCATGATTAACTCAAACCATATCCTTCGATGCACGTTGAGCTCCTTTTGTGTGAATATATACTTTAGGATCTTCTGGTCAATGTATTTGTCACACTTCTCACAAAAAAGGTAGTGTCGCCAGATTTTCAAGGCTAAAATCACGGATTATATCTATAGATCTTGTGTCAGGTATTTCTACTCAAGGATCTTCAACTGTCGTGAGGTGTAGGATATCGCATTATCATTTTTCATGAGTACGTAACCCAATCCTTTCTTTGATGAATCACTGTATATCATAAAACTTTCTCCACTTTTCGGTAGTTTGAGTATATGTGGAGTGATCAGCCTTCTCTTTAGCTCCTTGAAGCATCCCTCACGTTCTTCCATCTAGACATACTTTATCCCTTTTTTGTTATCTTATTTATCAGGCTTTAAAATCGTGAGAATTTTCTCAGAAAATGTCGATATTACCCAACTAATACAAGAAATCTACCGATTTTTGTGACACTAGAGGTCCTGGTCCATTCCTCAATTGCCTTTGTCTTTGAAGGATCCATAGATATTATCTCACTTGTGATCACATGTCCCAAGAACATGACTTGTTTCATCCAAAAGTCACACTTGCTGAACATGGCGTACAACTTCTCCTTTCTTAATATCTCCAACACAAGTCTTAGATGTTCTCTATGTTCCTCCTTTATCATGGAGTGGATGAGAATATCAACAATAAACACTACCATAAATTTTTCGAGGTAATGTCTAAAGACTCCATTCATCAAATCCATGAAGATTACATGGTAATTATTAAGTCTGAAGGGCATCACCGAAAACTCATAGTGCCCATACCTTGTTTGGAAGGCAGTCTTCTGAATACCTTCCTTCACCCTTACCTGATGATATCCAGAATGAAGATCCACCTTTGAGAAGTATTGAACACCTCTTAACTAATTGAACATGTCATCAATCCTTGGGAGAGGATATATGTTCTTTAAGGTGATATTGTTGAGTTACCGATAATGGATACAAAACCAAATTGTACCATCCTTCTTCTTCAAAAAGAGAACTGGCGCACCCAAAGGTGATTCACCATGGCATATGAACCCTTTGTCTAGATTCTCTTGAAGCTGCTTCTTTAACTCCTCCAGTTCGATAAGATCCATCATATAGGGACACATCGAAATATGAGTAGCTCTGGGTATGATTTTAATTGAGATCTCTACCTCGCGATTCGGGGGAATTCCGGGAAACTCTTTAGGAAATACATTGTCATATTCCCTCATGATGGGCATTTCCTCAAGGATGGAACTTTCCTTCGACTCATCCATTTGTGCGAGGTATACTTCTTCATAGGGAATCAACACCCACACCATTGAAGGATTTTTCAAAGGAGATTCATAATCCTCCTTGCATTTGTAGAGGAGTATGGTATGGTTTAGAATATGAAAAGATATTTCCTTTTCCTGACATTTGATATGTTCTTTATATAACGAGAGCCAATCCATTCCCATTATAGCGTCAAATTCCACCAAAGGAAGTATTACAAGATTCCCTGGAAGAATCTTCCCACATACGCCAATAAGAGAAGAGTCAAACACTTGGGTTACAATGAATTCACCACTTGATGTTTTTAAAGATATCTCTACTTCAATGTTACAGGGCTTCGATTATATAGTTCTAGCAAACTTGCGAGATATAAAGGAATGAGTAGAACCAGAATCAACTAAGACTTTTTCCATTCTTTAGTGAATAGGCAGTGTACTTTGTATGACTTCATTTTCATGCTCCACCTCTGCAGTAGTGATGGAATAATCCTTCCCTTGTTCCTTTGGATTTTGTGGTTGCTGATGTTGATTATCCTCAAGAACTCGAGGTTTAGTGCACTATTTTTCATAGTTTCCTAGCTCCCTACAGTTGTAGAATTCCACCATGAGTGGTTCTCTCATTTCATCGGCTACATTATTCTTTCTTTTCGTGTCTTTTCGACACTCTTGAGCATGGTTTCCTTCTTTCCCACACATTAATAATTTCCCCGTCCATTTGAGTTAGTTCCCATGGTGCAACTTCCCACATTTTTGGGATGTGGGTCGTTGAGTTTTCTTCCCACTTTTTTCATTAGGTCATCCAGCTTGAAACTCCATCTTTCTTTTCTTATCACCATAGCCATGGGACCATTCTCCAAACTCCATCTCCACTTTGATATCATATCGAACAACTTCTTTATAACTCCCAATGTCTCAATTTTTAAGATCCTTTCGAAGGTGTTGTTTTAATCCAATAAATAATCAATCAATTTTTCTATCATTATCGATAACAAAACCCGAAACGTACCTTGAAAGACTTGTGAAATTCACTTCATAAGTTGTGAAAGATTCTCCTTCTTTTTTCTGGAGCTCTATGAATTCTCTCTCCTTCTTTGTGTGAAGATTTCTTGGGAAATACTTGGTATGAATCATTAACTTAATGTCTTATTATTCCATCTCTTCAATTTCCTCCCCTAGATTGGTGTTTATAATAAAATCCCACCATTGATCGACTTCTCCATCTAGACAATAAACGGATAGGGTCACCATCTCCATCTCAGAACAATAAAGAACAGAAAATTTCTTCTCCTTGGAGTTGACCCACTTTTCCACAACTACTGGATCTGAAGATCCATTAAACGTCAATGGTCACTGCCGCATAAAACATTCGATAGATAGTTTCTCCCTCATTGGTGAAGTATGAAGTTCCCCATTATTATGGTTATTGTTCATAACCTTGGATAATTAGGTAATCAGTTCCATGAAGTTTTGAACTCCACCTCCCAAATCATTGGGGATGTTGTTCGAGAAATCGTTGCATTGGCCCTCGCACGAGTTGTTGGCCTGGTTTCTCTTGGTTCCCAACATTTTCTAAAATAGAAAAGGAGAGAACAAAAGATAAGTCTATAATTAATGAATAAATAACTTATTTTTTTAATAAATTTATACTAATAGAATAACATATGGGATCCCGATGTAAATATTCTTGTGTGCCTATTTGTATTTAGTCTCATTCTATAGATTGTCTCTAGTATTCACTAATCCTAATTCCCAAATTAACTAAACCTTTCCTATGATACCAACTATAAAGACCTTACCTTTTCTTAAATTACTGTTACATCATTTTAAAGATAAAAAACATAATAGTATTACACATATAGGATCCAAAGGTTTAGTTTCTTGTGCAAACTAGGACTATACATAACAATTAAAACATCAAGCATAAACATTTATTTAATTTCTTCATCTCTAGTTTCTAATTGGCAGTCATCCTCTCCTTAGTACATGTAGCAACGTGATGATATACACAAAAAGGGGTGAGCTATAATCCTAGTATGAGGATAGATAATAACAATATAGTATGGGGTGAGCATAATAATAACATTTGAAGATTATCATGAACATGAGAGGAATCATAAATATAATACTTGAAATGTGGCAATGCATAAAAAAAATAAACATCATGTCTTAGTGGTTAAATACCACACATACTTGTGAACCAAGCTAAAATCTTGTTCACACATGATTTCAAATTTACTCATGAGATTCATTAATTTACCCAATGCATTGGTGCGCTGTATAATTTTGGGTGCACCCGTCACCTTCAATCATTCATATTGCGCTATATAATTCTGGGTGCACCCGTCACATCATAAAATTATCATCAGTAGGCTTGCAACATGGAACACATATCAAAAGTGAACATAACTAACCCATGTAAAGTAATGAATTACATCTTATAAGAACACATTCATAAATTTTGGGTTCCCAAAACAAAGGGGGAATAACATAGTTGATACAAGAACCATCAACCTTGAATGAGAAGTAAAAGGTGAGTTCTTAAAAGAAGAGTTATTTTAAAAACCATTTTTATTTGACATAAACAGTAGTGGTAAACATTTATATCCTTGAAAAGGAAGGACAGTGATGAAAAAATTATCTTTAATGAGTAACCATATCAAAAATGGACTGAAAGAGGGAGAACCTGATGGATGAAAGTTGGGTTCGAGAATTTCCCCTTACCTTGAATCTAAATGCTTACTTCTCTTTATTATCCTGTATAATGACATTATATTCATTAATTAGATATCCAGAACCTTTTTCCATTAATATGGCTCATTATGGTCTTATTATGTAATTTTATGTGGATTTGGATGAGTTCTAGAGTTTAAAAACATTCTTTGGGAATGTTTTTTTACGGTTTTCTTGAGTTGTTCACTTGTATTCTTACATTGATGTTTGGGTAGAACATGGGTAAAAATCCAGAACTTATATTACATGTTATTAATGATATTAAAATGTTTTGAATGATATTATGATGAATTATATTAGACCCATGTGGTTGAATCATTTGATAAAAATTAAATGATGATTGTTTGTGTTAATTTGAGCGATTTTTCTGTCATAATGAACTTGTTTTATATTATCACTAGAAATATGTTCATATGTTAGTTCCAGAACCTTAAATAGGAGATAATACATATAAAATATTCTGGTTCAACCATAAAAATGGTTTCATGACTAGAAATTAAGGAATAATGGAAGAATAAAACATGTTGTTATTGAAGGTGATAAATTAACACCTCACGAACAACGTTCCCTTTAATAAAATAAAAGGAAGAGGGAAAGGGGTTTGGATGATATAATATCCCATTAGCATCATAAAATTAAATTAAATTTATAATACTAGAGTTAAAATACCATTTTTATTAAGATAGGTGGGGAGAGATTAAGAAATGAACTTGGACTTGAAAGGAAATTAAAGGAGAAGAGGGAGAGAAATTACCTCTTAAATCCTCCTCTTGAGATTATCTTTAAAGAACCTAGGATTGGTATCTTGATGAGACCAGCAGCTTTTGAACGTGGGAGAGGGGATAGGGAATATTTTTGGGGAGATTTTATAGAAGTATTAGATTTTTAGAGGTGTTAGGAAATGATGGTGTGAAGGGTGGTTTTTATAGAGGAGGGGAGAGGGGTTTCCTTAATATAAAATTCATTAGTCTATTAATTTCTCCTAAGACAAGGAATAGTGAGTCTGGAATGACCAAGAATAATAATTTTAACATGTGATCCCAAACTAAGTGGGATTATATCATCATAACATCACACATGACTCTATAATTATCTTATTTAGCTTATTTTTGTAAATTACAGTATTTCACTCTTCATCAAAAATTCTGGTATTTCAGAAAAATCCGAAAAATTTACCACAACCATTTTTCAACATATTTATTCAAAAAATGAATTCCATTTTTCAAAAATAATTTTCTAAATATGATTAATTTAATATTTTATTAAAATCATGGTTTGTTACTAAAAAATAGTTTTAAAACATTCATTTACTTATTCTAAAATACTGGTACAACATACTTTCAATTTAATGTTATTTTTATACTATCATAGGTAAGGCTACAATTTATTAGGGTATATCACTATTCATAAGGGTATGTTAATATTCATAAGGTTCAGTTACAATCCACCAAATATTATTTTTGTTTTGTTAGACTCCAAAAATCATCTTGAACACAACCGTGTATGTCAGATTTTTAAAATTCCCAACTCAGAAGTGAAAAACTTATTTTTAAAGGTCACTTATCACATAGTAGTTAAATTTTTTGTGTTTTCATGTGATTTTATGACATAATTATAAGAAAGGAATTTCCATTGAAAAACTTTGGGTCGTTAATTCTTCCCCCCTTAAGAAATTTCGACCCCAAAATTTCACATTACACAAAGAGGTGAGGGTGTTTCTCCTTCATTCCCTCTTCAAGTTCCCAAGTTTCTTCCTCAAACTTATGGTTCCTCTACAACACTTTAACAAGATGGGTTTTCCTGTTCCGTAGAACCATATCTCTCTGATCCAGAATCTCTACGGGATACTCCTCATAAGAGAGATCATCTTCCAGATGTACCACCTCTAAGTTTAGTACATGTGAGGGGTCTGGTATGTAATTCCTCAGAAGTTATATGTGAAACCGATCATGAACATGAGCCATATTCAGAGGAAGTACCAGTCAATAGGACACAACTCCATTACGGTCAAGGACCTCAAAGGGGCCAATGTACCTTTTGCTTAGCTTCCCTTTCTTCCCAAGTCGCATGACTCTATTCCATGGAGATATTCGAAGGAAGAATTTATCTCCAACATCAAACTCCAACTCCCTTAAACGATTATCAGCATAGCTCTTTTTCCAACATTGAGAAGAATTAATGAGTTTCTAGATGACTTGAACTTTCATTGTAATCTCTTGAACAAGATCGGGTCCAAGTAGCTTTCTTTCTCCAACTTCATCCCAATAGGTTGGAGTTCTACATCAATTTCCATACAGAGCTTCATATGGAGCCATCTGAATACTCGGTTGGAAGCTATTGTTGTATGAGAACTCAACCAATGGGAGATGCTGATCCGATCCACCATTGAATTCTAGAGAGTAGGCTCTTAACATATCTTCAAGCGACTGAATAGTTATTTCAATCTTTCCATCAGTTTGGGGGTGATAAGTTGGGCTAAAATTTAATTCAGTACTCAAATCATGTTGAAGGGTCCTTCAGAATTTAGATTTGAACCATGGATCGTGGTCAACGACAATTGAGAGTGGAGCACCATGCAGTCTCACCACTTCCATCACATATATCATTCCAAGCTGTTCAAGCAAGAGATCTTCCTAATTAGCAATAAAATGGGCAGTCTTTGTGAGCTGGTCAACCACAACCCATATCGCATTATTTCCCTTTGACTTCTTTGGGAGACCCGTGACAAAGTCCATAGTAACATTTTCCCATTTCCACATGGTTATAGGTAATGGTTGCATCATACCTTTGGAATTTTTTCTCTCAGCTTTTACTTGCTGACATACCAAGCACCTTGATATATATTACTCAATATCCTTCTTCATGTTATCCCACCAGAAGTGTTCTCGGAGATCACGGTACATCATGGTACTCCCAGGATGGATGGTGAATGTTGAGCTATGTGCATGGTCCAATAGCTCCTTCTTTATCCCGGGTGATGAAGGCACACAAAGCCGCGTTCCAAACTGAATCACACCATCATCATCGATATGGATCTCCTATAACATCCCTTACTTTACTACATTCACCCTCTTTTGTATCTCCACATCATCACTTTGTTCTTCTTTAATCTTCTATTGGTTGGATGGTTGCGCAATCATTTGGGAAAGGTAGGATGTATCCCCTACCCTTATGATTTCCAAATCCATTCCTTTCATATCCATGAAGATAGATTCATTCTCAATCCGTAGCATGGATAGAGTAGCATGTTCTTTTCTACTTAGAGCAGCAGCTACCTTGTTTTCCTTTCTTGGATGATAGTGAATAGCGCAATCGTAATCCTTGATTATCTATAACCATCTCCATTTATTAATGTTGAGATCCTTTTGTGTGAATATATACTTTAGGATCTTGTGGTCGGTGTATATGTCACACTTCTCGCCATAAAGGTAGTGCAGCCAGATTTGGAAGGAAAAAATCACGGCATCCAGCTCTAGATCATGTGTAGGGTAGTTCTTCTCATGAATCATCAACTATCATGGGGCATAGGCTATCACAATATCATTTTTCATGAGTATGGAACCAAAGCCTTTATTTGAATCATCGATGTATATCACAAAACTTTCTCCACTTTTTGGTAGTGTGAGTACAGGTGCACTGATCAGCCTTATCTTTAGCTCCTTGAAGCTTCCCCCACATTCTTCCATCCAGACATACTTTACCCCTTTCCTTGTTATCTTAGTTAGCGGGCTTGACAATTGTGAAAAATTTCTCACAAAAGGTCAATGGTACCCAGCTAATTCAAGAAAAATATGGATTTCTGTGACACTAGAGGGCCTGGTCCATTCCTCAATTGAATTTTTATTTAAAGGATCCACATAAATTCCCTCGTTTGTGATCACATGTACCATGAACGTGACTTGTTTCATCTAAAAGTCACACTTGCTGAATATGGCATACAACTTCTCCATTCTTAATGTCGCCAATACAAGTGTTATATGTTATTTATGTTCCCCCTTTACCTTGCATTAGATGGGTATATCATTAGTAAACACTACCACAAATTTTTCAAGGTAATGTCTAAAGACTCTATTCATAAAATCCATGAAGATTATAGGGAAATTAGTAAGTCCAAAGGGCATCACCAAAAACTTATAGTGCCCATAACTTGTTCAGAAGGCAGTATTTTGAATATCTCCCTTATTCACCTTTACCTGATGATATCAAGAATGAAGATCCACCTTTGAGAAGTATTAAGCACCTCTTAACTGATCGAACAAGTCATATATCCTTTGGATAGGATACATATTCTTTATGGTGATCTTTTTGAGTTCTCGATAATCGATACACAACTGCATTGTTTCATCCTTCTTCTTCACAAAGCACTGCCGCACCCCAAGGTGATGAACTAGGGTGTATGAACCCTTTGTCTCAATGCTCTTTCAGCTACTTCTTTATGTCCTCCAGTTCGATAGGATCCATCCTATAGGGACACTTCAAAATGGTATTAGCTCCGGGTATGAGTTCAATTTAGAACTCTACCTTAAGATCCGGGGGAATTCAGGGTAACTCTTCAAGAAATACATCGCCATATTCCCTCAAAATGGGAATTTCCTCAAGGTTGGAACCTTCCTTCAACTCAAACATTTGGGCGAGGTATGCTTCTTCATAGGGAATCAACACCCCCAACATTGAAGGATTTTTCAAAGGAGATTCATGATCTTCCATGCATTTGTAGAGGAATATGGTAAGGTTCAGAATTTGAAAAGATATTTCTTTTTCTTGACATTTGATATGTGCTCTATATAACGAGATCCAATCCATTTCCATTATAGCGTCAAATTCCACCAAAATAAGTATTACAAGATTCGCTAGAAGAATCTTCCCACATATGCCAATAGAGAAGAGTCAAACAATTGGGTTATAATGATTTTCCCACTTGGTGTTTTTACAGATATCTCTACTTCAAGGTTTTGGGGCTTCGATTCTATAGTTCTAGCAAACTTTCAAGATATAAAAGAATGCATAAAACTAGAATCAAATAAGAGTTTTGCCATTATTGAGTGAATAGGAAGTGTACCTTGTATGACTTCATTATTATGCTTCACCTCCGAAATAGTGATGGAATAGGCCTTCCCTTGTTTCTTTAGCTTTGGTGGTTGCTGATGTTTATTTCCCTTGAGAGCTCAAGGTTTAGTGCACTTGTTTGAATAGTGCCCTATCCCCCTACAGTTGTAGCATTGAACCATGGGTGGTTCTATCCTTTCATCAGCTACATTCTCCTTCCTTTTTGTGTCTTTACGAAACTCTTGAGCATGGTGTCCTTCTTTCCCACACTTGAAGCATTTCCCTATCCCTTTGAAGCAGTTCCCATGGTGCAACTTCCCATATTTTTGGAATGTTGTTCGCTAATCTTTCTTCCCACTTTTGTCATTAGATCCTTCAGCTTGAAACTCCATCTTTCGTTTCTTATCACCATAGCCATGGGACCAATCTCCAAACTCCATCTCCACTTTGAGAGAACATCAAAAAACTTCTTAATAACTCCTAAAGTCTCTAAATTCAAGAGCCTTTAGACGGTTTGTTTTTAATCCACTAATGAATCAATCAATTTTGCCATCATTTTTTATAAAAAAACCCGAAGTGTACCTTGCTAGACTTGTGAAATTTTATTCATAGGTTGTGACATATTCTCCTCCTTTTTTGAGCTCTATGAATTCTCTCTCCATCTTTGTGCTAAGAGTTCTTGGGAAATACTTGTTAAGAAACATTATTTCAAAGCCTTCCCATTTCATCTCTTCAATTTTTTCTCTTGGATTGGTGTTCATAATCAAATCCCACCATTGATAGGCTTCTCCATCTAGAAAATAAATGGCTAGGGTCACCTTCTCCATCTCAGAACAATGAAGAACAGAAAATATCTTCTCCATGGAGTTGACCCACTGTTCCGTAACAAGTGGATCAGAAGGTCCATTAAACGTCGATGGTCGTTGCTGCATAAAACATTCGATAGCCAGTCACTCCCTATTTGGTGAAGGATGATGTTCCCAATTATTATAGTTATTGTTCATAACCTGATATAATTGGCTAAGCATCACCATGAAGTTTTTAACTCCACCTCCCAAATAATTGGGGATGTCATTCGGGCAATCATTGCATTGTCCCTCGCACGAGTTGTTGGCCTAGTTTCTCCTGGTTCCCACCCTTTTCTAAAATAGAAAAGGTTAGAAAAATATATAAGTCAACTATTCATTAATAAATAACTTATTTATTTGCACAATTTATACTAAAATCATAACATATGGGATCCCTCTGTAAATATTCTTGTGTGTATATTTGTTTTTAGCCTCATGCTAGATGTTTTCTCTAGGGTTCACTAATCCTAATTCCCAAATTAACTATACATTTACTCTGATACCAACTATAGCAACCCTGCCTTTTCTTACATTACTATTACATCATTTTAAGGATAAACAACATAATATTATTACACATAAAGGATCCAAAGGTTTATTGTCCAAGGAAAACTAGGACAATACATAACAATTACAACGTCAAGCATAAACATTTATTTAATTTCTTCTTCTATAGACTCTAATTGGCACTCGTCCTCTCCTTAGTACATGTAGCCACCTGAAGATATACACAAAAAGGGGTGAGCTAGATTCCAAATAATAGGATAGATAAGAACAATATATAATGGGGTGAGAATAATCCTAACATTTGTAAAAGATCATGAACATGAGAGGAAGCATAAATATAAGACTTGAAATGTGGAAATGCATAAAAAATTAAACATCATGTCTTAGTGGATAAATAACACACATAATTGTGAAGCAAGATAAAATCTTGTTCACATATCATTTCACATTTACTCATGATATTCATCACTTTACCGAATGAATTGTATTGCTGTATAATTCTGGGTGCACCCGTCACATTCAATCATTCATATTGCACTATATAATTCTTGGTGCACCTGTCACATCATAACATTATCATCATCCTTCTTTACACAAGGATGAAATATCAAAAGAGAACATAACTAACCCATGGAATTGAATGGATTACATCTCATAAAAACCTATTCAAAAACATTGGGTTCCCAAAACAAAGGGGGAATAACATACATGATACAAGAATCATCAACCTTGAATGAGAAGTAAAAGGTGTGTTCTTAAAAGAAGATTTCTTTTTGAAAACATTTTTGTTTGACATAAACTGTAGTGGTAAACATTTATATCCAATAAAATGAAAGAAAATTATGAAAAGATAATCTTTAAGGAGTAACCATATCAAAAATGGAGTGAAAGAGCGAGAACCCGATGGATTAAAGTTGGGTTCGAGAATTTTCCCTTACCTTGTATCTGAATGCTTCTTTCTCTTGAATGTACTGTATAATGAAATTATATTTATTAATTAGAAATCCAGTACCATTTTTACAATAATATGGTTCATTATGGTTTTATTAAGTGATTTTATGTTCCTTTGGATGTGTTATAGAGTTTAAAAAACATTGTTCGGGAATGTTTGTTTTTACGGTTTTATTGTGTGGTTCACTTGTATTCTTAAATTGAAGTTAGGTTAGAACATGGGTAAACATCCAGAACACATATTACATTTTATTAATGATATTAAAATATTTTTAATGATCTTATAATGAATTATATTTGATCCATGTGGATTAATAATTATATAAGAATTAAATGATGATTGTTTGGGTTAATTTGAGTGATTTTTTTATCATAATGAACTTGTATTATTTTATCACTAGAAATATGGACATACATTAGATAAAGAATATTAAGTATGATATAATACTTATAAAATATTCTGGTTCAACCATAAAAATTGTTTCATGACCAGATCTGAAGGTAGAAATGGAAGAAGAAAACATGTCATTTTTTAAGGTGATAAATTAACAATCACGAACAACTTTCCTTTTAATAAAATAAAAGGAAGAGGGAAAGGGGATAGATGATACAATATCCCATTAGCATCATAAAAAGCCATTAAATTTATAATACTGTAGTTACAATACCATTTCGATGAATATAGGTGGGGATAGATCAAGAAATGTACATGAACTTGAAAGGAAACTAAAGGAGAAGAGGGAGAGAAATTACCTCTTAAATCCTCCTCTTGAGATTCTCTTTAAGGAAGATAGGCTTGTTATTTTGATGAGACCAGAAGATCATGAACGTGGGAGAAAGGCTAGGTAAGATGTTTGGACAGAGTTTATATAAGGCTTAGAGCTTGAGAGGTGTGAGGAAATGAGGGTGTGAAGGGTGGCTTTTATAGTTGAGTGGAGAGGGGTTTCCTTAATATAAAATTCATTAGTTTACTAATTTCCACTAAGATAAGGAATAGTGAGTCTTGAATGACCATGAATAGTACTTTTATCATGTTATCCCTAACCAAGTAGTATTACAACATCATAACATCACACATGACTCTATAATTAGCTTATTTAGCTTATTTTTGTAAATTACGGTATATCACTATTCATCACAAATTAAAGTATTTTAGAAGAAACCCAAAACTTTTCCCCAACCAGTTTTCAACGTATAGAATAAAAAAATGATGTCTATTTTTCAAAAATAATTTTCAAATATGATTAATTTAATATTTAATTAAAATCATAGTTTATTACAAAAAAATAGTTTTTAAGCATTCATTTACTTATTCTAAAATACAGGTGCATCATACTTTCACTTGAATATTATTTTTATACTAACATAGGTTGGGTTACTATTAATTAGGGTATTTCAATATTCATAAGGGTATTTTACTATTCATAAGGGTATGTTACTATTCACAAAAAATTATTTTTTGCTTTATTAGACTCCAAAAATCATCTTGAACAAAACAGTGTATGTCTGATTTTCAAAATTCCAAACACAGAAGTGAAAAACTAATGTTTAATGGTCACTTATCACTTAGTATTTCAATATGTTGTGTTTTCATGTGATTTTATGACACAATTATAATAAGGTATTTTCCATTGAAAAACTATGGGTCGTTACAGGTTTCAATTCCTCCGTGTGCGTTTATTGAAGCCAAGACATAGACGCTACTCAGGGATAGGGTCCGGAATCATCATTCACACAAGGCCGCACCCTGTCTTCATACCCCATGAACCGCCATTAGTATAAGTATAATATAATCCCAAATCCTCCTCATCCAAAGGTTTCCCAGTCTCCTATAACTCACAAAGTAGATCAGCATCCATCTGAAACACAAAATGATTGATCTTAGTAGATAGTTGAAAATAACTATTACAAATATATATATATTAGTTATACTTATAACCAACATTTAACTATGTCAATGTTCACCTTCAACATTATCTTCATATCTGACGATGTCAATGTCTACATATTCATCCTCAGTATCATTAATATCCATATGACTTTAGGTTTCAACATCTCTTGACATTTAAAATTTATTTGTAACATCATTAACCTCATTGTATCTATCGAACATTAATTGTGGGGTGTTATCATCGATATTCATGTATCTTTGTGAAAAATATGGATTTTTTGTAGTATCTTAAAAACCATCAATTCCATACACTTCAGAGGAACCACTTTAGGTTTGAGTAAACTGAATTTCCCATGATTGCATTTATATTATGCTCCACCAATAAATAAGGTCTCTTGAAGAAGTATTGCACTTTGCTTAATATATTTGATATTACTATTGATCTAGTAACAATGGTTTATTTATTGCAATAAAAATTTTATATTTAATATCGACGATTCCATGATTCGTATGAACACAGAATATTCTCTCAGTATCAAACCACAAACATTTAATCATTATTAGGTAATTTGGTCCGAGATAACAAAGTTCATTAATTTCATCTAAAATTTCGAAAAAGTCAACATAAGTATCTCTATGATGCGATCCACTCAAGAAAACTCCATTTTGCATTTTTTTTTTATTCCGCATATGCACATGTCTGAAATAGAAAACCATTCACCACGTATTCATTATAAGATTTAACCATTTTGGATGGTGGGTTACTCAATATACACAGTCCCTTATCAATTTTATCAGCATGTTGAGGAAAATGAAAATTTGTAAAACAATGGTCAATATAATAAATAATAAAATTAATTTATATGTTAAACCATTAATAATATATGTTACTGTTTTTCAAATCATTGAGAATTTATTTTGTCGGCGTTCTTGAATGGCAACTGTTATAATTTGTGGAAGTTTTTTCTTAATAAGAGTCACTAGTAGAAATAGTGGTTTTCCCAATGGTTTTATACCAATGGTTTGATGAAACTGTTGGTATACATTAATAAAGGCATCATTTCCCAATGGTTTTTTCAAACCGTTGGCATGGTGTTATTATAATTAATATTTTCCAACTGTTTACTCAAGTCATTATGAAATATATTATTTATCTAATTTATAACAATGGTTTATTAAAAATGTTGGTAAAGATAAGATCTCTCAATAGGTTCTTGAAACCATTGGGAATGTTTTCCCCCAAATACACAACAACCAATCTCCCACTATGCCATACTTCAAACTGTAATACGAAGCTCCTCCACTAGGTCTCTCTTTACCCATGGCCGCGAAACTCTTTTCACCCATAGATCCATCTTCAATCAAGAAATTTTTAATTTCTACACATCGAATTAGTAATTGTTGCATTATTTTTAATGTTCTACATCTATTTTTTCTTTTTTCTATTTTGATTTGGGCTAAATCAGTGTTCATATGGTATATGGCATACCGAACACTTTGATTTGTTTTATATTTTTTGTTCTACACATCGAAGATGGTAAATGGTTTTTTTAGTCATATGGTCTCGAGGAGGGTAACGGATATAAGGATTGTCCATGTGAAGGTATAGGGGCTGTTAGAGTAGTGGTGTTGGTGGTTTTCCATTTTTTTAGTTGGGTGATGTTGTAGTTTATTTGTACTTTAGATTAGTTGAAAATTGAATTTGGATTTTTGAATTTATAGTTTTTGTTCATGGAATAATTGGAAGGGTATTGATATTGATGATGAATTGAAAATTGGTTGGGTGATTTATTGGAATTGTGAGGTTTTTTGGAATGGTTATATGTAATTTTTAATATATTATATAGGTATTCCCACCCCTGAACACCCCCCAGGACACCCCCTCATTAGACAGCCCCAACCCCCTACACCCCCCACCCCCTTGGACACCCCCACCCCCTTGGACAGCCCCCTCCTCCACCCCTAGACACCCCCACCCCCAGGACACCCCCCACCCCCTGGACACCCCCCACCACACATGGACAGATCCACCCCCCACACCCCCTGGACACCACCCCCCCCCCCCTCCCCACCCTCAACACCCCCACCCATGGACACCCTCTACCCCCTTGGACTGCCCCCCTCCCCACCCCCTTTCACACCGCCAAGGACACCACGACACCTCCTAAGTGATTGGCCTAGTTTTTAAATTGGAATTAACAATATATATGATTTCACCTTTCCCCAATGAAATTTTTTAAGTGACCTATAGAGCCTTATAAATGGAATTTTTCATGTTATGATAAATTGAATTTGTCATGTTTTGATAAATGTAATTTGTTGTGTTTTGATAAATTGAATGGGTTATTTGGAATTAAATGGATAGTGGATGTTGGTTTTCCTTTCATAGTTAATAAACTGGTTTTAAATAAAATTACCAAAAAGGGGGATGCAGGGGGTAGGGGATTGTCTAGGTGTGGGGGGTTGTCCAGGTGGGTGTGTGTGTTTTCCGGATGGTAGGGGTGAAGGGGTTATGGGAGTTATAGGGGTGTGGGGGAGGGGGTATGGACTGTCCCAGGAGGGGTGTTGGCTATTCAGGGGGGTCAGGGTGGGGTGTCTAGGTGGGGGAGGGGTGCGAGATGTCCTGGGGGTGGGCTGTCAAGGGGGTGAGGTTTCCAAGTGTGGGGTGGGGGTGTGGGATGTCCAGGTGGGGGGGGTCGAGGTGGCGTGGGGGTGTCCAGGTGGGGGTGGGGGGGGGGGGTTCCCAGTTGGAGTGGGGTGGGGTAGGGGTTGTCTAGGGGCGCTACAGGGGAAAGGGGATATAGGGGAGGGAGGGTATGCTATCCAGGGAGGGGTGGGCTTTCCGTGGGGTGGTGGGTGGGATATCTATGTGGGGGAGGGGGTATGGGATGTCCAGGGGGTCCAGGTGGGGGTGTCTAGTTGGGGGTGGAGGGTGGGCTGCCTAGGTGGGGGTGGGCTATCCAGGGGGCTCTAGGGGGTAGGGGATGTAGGGGAGGGTGTGTGGGATTTCCAGGGAGGTAGTGGTCTATCAAGGGGGTGGTGGGATAGACTATCCAGGTGGGGGAGGGGTGGGGGATATCATGGGGGGTTGGTCTGTCCATGTGGGTTTGGGGTGGGCTGTATAGGTGGGGGAGGGGTGAGGGTTGTCCAGGGAGGGGGTTGACTAGGTTGGGGTGTTGGATGGGGGCTATAGGGGGTTTGGGAGGGGGGTAGTCCACTCTGATACTCAACAAAAAAATGGTAATCACATATAACCAATGTATAATTTCTTTCACACATTAAGACATTTCTTGAAGTTTCTTACCAATAGTAACTCTTACCCTTCCAAGAAGAAGTGATCTCTGCAATGAACTATCACTCAGGTTCTTATCCACTATCCATATTGACCTCATTAAAATTTAATATTCATAATACTCAATATCACCTAATGATATAACATGGATCATACTCCCATGAGTAGTGTCCCACCAAAACATGGGTCATATTTCTAAATAATATATATAAGATCATATTCAACACACACACAAAATATTGTGAACATAGACCTTGAATCACAACCTAGAATTAAATCTCAGCTAGCCTCTCAATGAATCAATAATCCACATA